>PVKC010007636.1:0-29437 GCA_004027635.1 Crocidura indochinensis
ACTATCCTTCCACTGTAACCTTACCTTACCCTCTTTCTTTGTATCTTTGTTCTCATAACTAAAAAAAAAAATTCTAAGCACTGGTTCAGCTGGAACATTCATTCTCTCCAATGAAAGCCAAGTCTAGCAGCACAGTGGAAGTCTAAAGATTCATTGACAAAAAATAGTCCTAGAAATATGAGGGTTCAGACAACCGGCCCAGACAGAGTGATACCCTGTTTCTAAAGCCCAATATTCAGCTGCTCTCCCCCATCCTTATACTTTCAAGCTCACATTGGATGAAAATGTATTCAAGTTTGCCTACCAGAAATACATGTGATTCAAATCTGTGTGTTTCTTTGAATCAGTTCTGCAGGTGTCTGTGAACGAATGTTACCACTGTAAGAGCACAACCTCCCATTTTCATCCACACTTCCTGTGTCTTACAGAGAAAACCAAAGGCATCCCTTGTAGTATTGTATCTGAATTAATTCTGAGCAGATGTCAAGAGGAAAAGAAATCAATAATGTGATTTATTTAAAATAAATTGTTGTACGGGAAAGGGCTAAAAATGGCTTAAATGGAAGAATCTTGCTTTCGTTAGTAGGAGTGTGGAAAAAATCAGAGTCCAAACACGAATGTTTGTCACGCTGCCAGCTTCAAAACAGGCCAATTTTTCAGGGACCACAGACTGAAAGTGAATCTTAGATTCTTTGAGACAGAACACAACACGATTTCTTAATCAACTTCTCTCCTAACACCAATCCCCTTGACAAAAGACTGAATGGCTATCCATCTTTTGGACAACTCTAAATTCTTCTTTAGACAACATTATAACTGCAACATTTGGCAAATGTGCCACAAACCTCTTGATTTATTGAAATTAGCCAGAAAGGCAAAAGCAAATAGAGCATAAAGACAAAAATCGCAGCCATTAGCAATTCTGTGCACATAGAGTCTGTGAAGGATGCAGATACACCATATTTCAAGAGCAGTTTTTGCAACCTTCAAGGATCCCGGAATTCCATGGGGGCATAGCTACATTCCTGATGCCTCAGGATTCCTGATGCCTCTCTTTTCTGCTCTGAGAATCACCTGATTATCCGCAGTGACAAACTCCCTCATATGGAAATAGCACTGTGGTTAGAAGCAGTCCTTTTCAAATTTTCCACACACCACCCCTATGCATTCCTCAGAAATGTCTATACAACTCTGGGTCTATCCAATAGGCATACAATTCCAAGGCTAACATGAAACTGTTACTGCAACTTGTTTCATTAAACCACATTTTAGTGAATCACTGGTGATACATGCCAGTGTCAATATGTTAACTTGCCATCATGGTTTAAAATAAAAATGGGCCATACCCAGAGATGCCCAGGGATTACTCTTGGCAGACTCAGGGGATGATATGGGGTTCCAGAGAGTGAACCTGGACCAGTGATATGTACAGTAAGTGCCTTACAAGCTATACTATGTCAGACCCTGGAAATATGTCATTAATCTATTCCGTCAGGAATATGGGGACTGCCATTGCTGTGGTCCCTATATTAATGCACTGATTGTGCAGAAGCCTCTGATTTCTGTGGATGGGAAACAGCACTGTCAGAATCTTCCAGAAGTTCCTGTCTTCCATACTTGGAGTGCAAATCCCATCTAACTTGAGGAGAATTTTTTTCAATGGGATATGATAGAAGAAACTCCTCAATATTATGTAGGGGAGTGAAGTCTATGTCTCCCCAGTTAGAAGGCAACTGAGACATTCAAGTCAGCTTTTTATGTGACATGAGGCCACAGAGGTATGAAACATGGTCACACATCTAGATTGTCTGACAGGCCACAGCGCTCACCTGGGTTGTGCTTTTCTGTGGAACTGTCAATTGTGTTCCAATTCCAATCCACACTCTGGGTAATAGGCCCACGGAGGGGCCCAAGCTATGTCAACTATGTTCTGTCTACTCAGCCTAATGAAGAGAGGAGAGACCAGAGGGTTCAATCAATGTCACTGATTTCCTGTCATCTGAACAGCAGCTGCCAAGACACTTGAAGCTGAGGTGACAACCACCCACTAAGAGAGAGCCAGGGGAGCTGGTGGGAGAAACAGCTATGTTTCCCGTGGCTTATGATTCTGGTAGAAAAGGCTCAAGATAACCCCATTAGTACCCACAGATTTCTGGAAAGCAGCCCCCATCCTTCCATGCTGGGTGCCAGAAGAGAGAGAGGGAGGCACCCCAGAACCTGCTAGAGGCTTGCAAGAACCCCACTCACTAGCTCACACAAATTTCCTGAATACTAATAAAAAATAGGGTCAAAATCAAAAGTGAACCACATATTTTTCTATGGAAAGAGGCCAACAAGAAAGGAGAACATTCTCTATAATGAAGCATTTCACAGTGATCTACCACAGTCCCTGAACTGGTGCAGGTCTACTGGTATAAAAAGGCTAAAAACCACTGGCCCACTGTGCACTTTTAACTGCTGGTCCAGGAACTAGAAGGCAGGACAGGTGTTGGCCCACAGTATGGAAAGGTAGAAGGTGATAGCATGGAAAAAAGCAACTTAGAAGATGAAGAACTTAGAAATGAACTAACCTATAATGTTGCAAACCCCACACAAAGAATATTTCTATACACACTTGAAAGATAAATAAGAAGATTGAAAGGATAAACAAATAGATTTTACCCATGGATACTGTGATCTCAATATTCTAAAGATGCCAAGTTCTTAATTTATAAACTACAATAACACTACCAACTCATAAATATATCAATGTTTTGCTTTTTTTCCCACAAGTGAATACTCTTGGTTTGAGACACAAATGTGGAAAAATAGTTAAGAGAACATTAAAGAAGAAAAAGTAGGGCAAGAGATTGGGGAAATTGGCCTGAAAGATATTAAAATTTACAATAAAGTCTTACAACTTAAAACAGAATGATATTGGCACTGAAGAGGAGAGGTCTCAGTGGAATAAAGTGAAGTTTAGAAACAGCCCCAAGTACTGTGGAATGTTGCATCTCAGACCAATGAGATAAATATTCAAATGAATGAAGTGTCCACAGGCAACAGAAGAGCTATTTGGAAAAATTAAATCAAACCCATGCTTCACTCCATATATCTTCAGTTGGATCTGAGTTGTAACTAAAAAGTTGGAAACCACAAAATACTAGAATAAAGCACAGGCAAAATTCCTCTATAACCCGGATCAAGAAAGCAGCTGATGACAGGCATTTAGAATGCAGCACAGAATTAATTCATTTGAGTACATAAAAGTCAAGAAAAACCTTTGCCAGTGAAAAGAACGTATGCAAAGACAACTGGCAGAGTGGAGCAAATACTTATGATACATACCATCACCATACACAGCTGATAGTATATCTTTAACATCTATTCCAATTCCAATGGGGGTAAGGGGTAGCCAATAGTCCAATTAGTAAACACGAACCAAATTTCTGAAAAACTAAGTCACTAGCTTAAAATGACCCCCATATAGATAGACTCAAAGATGCTCAGTACATTCATAAGAGGAGCAAGGGATTTCAAAATGACAGTGAGATACTATCTTTTATCAGATTGGCAAAAACCACAGTCCAATCATTTTATGTCAAAACTTCGGAAGCAGCAGGCAAGCTCAGACAGTGTTGGTGGGGGTGCATATGGACACATACTTTGCAGAGGGCAATTTGGCAAAACAGAAAACCAATTCTGCACCAGCAAAGACCTTAGAGAGCCTTTACCACTTGACCTTAGTGATCTCACTCACAGAGAAAGTGTCTCAAAGTGAAAACAGGCAAGCACCTGCCTATTCATCGCAGGATTATATGTACTTGCACATAGAGGGAAGAGCAAACATCCAGCTCTGAGGCAAGCTGAAGCAACACAGAATGGAACGTTCTGCTGCTGAAGAAGAAGAAAGAATCTCTAAGCTGAGACGCGGTGATCTCGACCATAAGAAATGAGGCACAGAAGAACATGCACAGTATACTGGCTTTATAGAATAAAGCAGAAGGTGGGACTTTGTCTGTCTACATTATAAATGCATCTCTCTCTTTTTTAAACATAGCTAAGGAGTCAACTTATGAGATAACTGAGGGAACATGATGTAAAAAAGATTAATGTGGCTTGCCTGCTCAAACAAAGGTTTCACATAACTCAACAATATCTCTGGACGGGTTGGAAGAAGGATTGGAGGCAAGGAATATGCCTTGCATGAGGCACTTTTAACTTGATGTTGTTTGATCCCTGATACTATAAACAGTTTCCAAGGGCCGCCAGGGGTCACTTCTAAGCACAGAGACAGGTATAGTCCCTGAGCACTGCCACACATGGCCCAAAGTCCTTCACCCCATCCAAAGGAAAAAAAGTCTCAGTAAAAATGAGCTTGTAATCAGCAAAAACAAACACATAGAAAAAAAATCCAACAGAAAAATAGATTGTGGGACAAACCAAAGGCCCCATGGATCTCCAACAGACAAGTTCCAGGAGAGAAGGGGAGAGAGGGAAACCTGGAAAGTAAAGAAAGATTTAAAACAACTTGAATTTTAAAATGCTCCAATTCTACTATTGGGAGACATATATATGGGAGATAGAACAACGAGGAAATACAAGACCATGTTAGGCAGAAAAGAGGTTCCTTTCGAAGGGGATGTTTTGTAGTGCGGTTTGGTTTGGGTGCCCAAGAGATTTCTACATGACTGTGGCACCATTTCTTCACATGGGTGGTAATGGCAAGAAGGTGGCACCTTGGCAATAAGCTGCACAGGGGTCTTGAGTGATATTTTCTATCTGTTTCATCTAACAATAAGAGGCTGGTTTTCAACTATCCACATAATGTGCACCAGCAGGCAGTCTCATACCCTTAACCTTATTATGCCACTCAGTACAATTCCATAACACACCCCTCCCATGAAATGCTGTGTGATCAGAGAATGAATCTAAATTTCGATTAATTTAAGAAAAAGACAGATGGGAGAGAGGCTTCCTACATTGCCAACGATAACCGCCGAAAGGCAGCCGAGTACAGGCCTTCTGTTACAAGTTGATCTGTCTCTGTCAGCTGTTTCAATTTATCTGCATGGCCACCCTCCTTCATAAACACAATAAACATAAATGTACTGTTCACTTTATTTTCTTAGGGGGGGGGAAATAATATCCAAAAGTAGATGAGGCCCAAAGCTCTGATGGCAGACAAAGCCTAGGCTTGTGTGTGCTGGACACAGCTCTAATCTGTGTAATCCTGTCTGCAGGCAGTCTGTGCACAAACAGCTGAGATTCTTGTTTTGTGCTGACATTTGAACACTTGCAGCTTGGTTAGGGGACCACAGGGCAAAACCCAGGCTCCTTCCACGGTACTGCTTTTAACTGTTGTGCCAACTGTAACTGATTAAACCAGTGTATTTGCTGTTGCTTCAAATGGCTACTGAAGGAAGCAGCCTCTGGCCATAGTAGCCATGGAATTAGCCAGCACCTGCATGGCCCCATTTCCCAAAGATGGGCCTTCCTATTCAGTGGGAATCTGTATTTTTCCCCACTGAGTGGCCTCCTCTCTCTTCAGATTCCCTGTAAACCCAAAAGAAAGGACTGACATTGGATTTGGGGGGGGGGCACATCCAGAAGGCGCTCAGTGACTACTCCTGGCTCTGTGCTTAGAAATTACTCCTGGCAGGCTCGGAGGATCATATGAGATGCTGTTGATGGAACCCAAATTGGTCCTGTGCAAGGCAAATGCTCTCCCTGCTTTGTTTTTGCTCCCACAGAGATTATCCTTGGTGGAGAACAGAGAAGGGAGTTGCTGGCAGCTGCTAGACCTGAGAAACCACAGGAGCTATGAGAGAGAAACAGGACCCCCGAACCCAGATGAGGACAGAAGAGCTTATGATGTCCAGTTCCACATGAGAACCTGAAATATGGTAAGATATGTAACCAAAAGAGGATGCACTTGGCCTCAAAGACCCTTAGGATCACAAGTCCGGTGGCCTCCTGGCTCACCTTTTCTGTTTCGTGGCCCTTAGCTGTGAAAGCAAGAGCTAGCAACTCCCCTAGGGTAAAAGAGGGGAGTAAACGTGTTTGTTGGTGCTGGAATTCCCTTGCCAGACAGCAACCAAGAACAGGAAATAAGACACATGGGCACTGGCAAGAGAAATCTATCTTGGAGACTAGAGCCATAGCACAGCAGTAGGGGGTTTGCCTTGCATGCAGCTGACCCAGGACAGACCTGGGTTTGATCCATGTATCCTATATGATCCTCTGAGTCTGCCAAGAGTGATTTTTGAGTGCAGAGTCAGGAGTAACGTGTGAGCACCACCAGGTATGGTCCAAAAAACCAAAACCAAACAAACAAACAAGGAGGACTTTATCCTGCAGAAGTGGAAACACCAGAGGAGTCGGCCCCACATAAGCAGAAGGTACTAGATTCCTTTCCCAATTTCCCTGAAGAAGTGTGAGCTAGAGCCGAATTCTTCCAGAATGGCATGGCTGACTATGTAGTCCTAGATATGGGGGGTACAGAACTGAGCTCCCTGAATTTGGAGGAACTAGAGAAGCTTAGTGTGGCAGGGATCCACCAATTAATGTCAAGAGACATTCAGGTCGTTGGCAGTGAAAAGGGTTGTAAATAAAGTCTGCCCTGACCTTTCTAAAATAATCCTCTGCTAACCCTGGAAGGAGGCAGACACTGGCCTTTGTGGATATGGGTCATGCATCTCTAAGTCAAACATCTAAGTTAAATAGAACCCTTGGCTTTCTACAGGGAGCTTGGATCCTGGCTTCCAAGGCTTCTAAACCTTTCACCTCTGGGGTCATTTTCAAGTGTTTGCCCATCTTTAAGCAATTAGTGAGTTATCTGTAGTCATGTGGACCTGCACTATTGCATGCAACAGGAACAAAAAATTAAATTAGCATCCACTCTGGGCCAGTTATCTCCTACCTCAGGATGCCTCCCTTATCTTCTCTAACACACACAAGCGCCTTGTTTCAGAGAAAGGAGAATCTCTTCTTGCCAAAAAGTTGGAGAAGGATCAAAACAATAACTAGAGGGGCCTGAGAGATAGTACAACAGGCAGTGTCTTAGCTTGTATGGAACTGACCCAGCTTTGATCTCTGCACTCTTCAGAGTCCCCAAAGCACTGCCAGAACTGATCCCTGAGCAGAGAGCAAGGGGTAAGCCATAAACACACTCAGGCGTGGCCACAAAACAATTCAATGCCTAAATAAGGGTCATTTGAAAGCAGGGCAGATGGGGCCCGGGAGATAGCATGGAGGTAAGGCATTTGCCTTTCATGCAAAAGGTCATCGGTTCGAATCCCAGTGCCCCATATGGTCCCCTGTGCCTGCCAGGAGCAATTTCTGAGCATGGAGCCAGGAGTAACCCCTGAGCACTGCTGGGTGTGACCCAAAAAAACCCCAAAAACCAAAAAAAAATCAGGGCAGATGGTATTGGGGGGGGGTAGCAGATAAGTAAGCAATCAGGCTGAACAGGACTTAAGCCGATGCCTCCATTTCCCTAGGTGACAATGGCTGAACTGGGCAGACTACACTAAAGGTGAGGTGGTCGATGCCCATGGTCTCCAATCCCAGATTCAGTTCTATACTGGAAGGTGGTAAAGGTGCCCCCTTCTATCTGCTACTCTCATCTTCCAAAGACCTAAGAAAAAGGGCCCAATGCAGGAAACAGAAGGAAAAGGTGTCCAATGGGGCTTTGGCACTTCCTGAAGAGGTTCAGGGCCACAAGGCCATTATCTGGCAGAGTTTGGCCAGCACCTCCTCTTCACAGTTCTTGTCTCCCCTAAACTAACTGAGAACCCCCCCCCATTCAGCCTCACTTTAGTGCTCACTGTCAGATGACATGAGACTGGCACGATTCACCCACCGAGTGAATGACCATAATTGTTGTGGGTCCAAACACTCACATTTCAGTGGAGAGCCAATTCTACCTCCTCTGCCTGAACAGTAGTTACCCACTTCCCTTCTTTGCCTGCCTCACTCCACATGGACTCCATGCCCACATTGTAGGGCACTGTGTGTTTCTCTCAGCTGTGGGGACACTAATCCTGACCCCCCAAAAGGGCCTTGCATTATGTGCTCCTGAGAAAAAGTGAGAAACGAGCTTTACAAATGACCCTGAATCTTTCTAAATTGACTTTGCCCTCTGCCAATTATTTCGAGGTTAAGGAGAAAAACCTGCAACAAGCTATTCAGTATAATATTCTACCCAGAAGAGTCCAATAGGTGTTGGGACTGTTGCTATTGACAACATTCCTTTCCCAGGATGATTTGATTCCTAAGTCAACATCCCAATGAACTCTCTCAGGTTCCAAAGTTCTACTTCCTGCTGGTGCAAACTAGAAATTATTTAGCAAACTAGGTGTTAATGGAAAACAAAATGATTTTATGTCCCAAATATTATCTTTGCCTAAAGAGAGGAGTTCCCCTTGATTTAAAGAGATGTGTTCCAGGGAAAATCACAGAAATAAAACAACTTTAATTTCCTGTCAGTGATGGGATGATCTGAGGGAGGTTCTTTGAGGATAATATTTACTCAAGAAAGATTAAGAATTTTTTTTTTTTTTTTTTGGTTTTTGGGTCACACCCGGCAGTGCTCAGGGGTTACTCCTGGCTCCATGCTCAGAAATTGCTCCTGGCAGGCACGGGGGACCATATGGGGCACCGGGATTCGAACCGATGACCTTTTGCATGAAAGGCAAACGCCTTACCTCCATGCTATCTCCCGGGCCCCAAGATTAAGAATTTTTAAGGGGAAATTTTGATAACTGACCTGTGGGTGTTTCACATGAAGTCTTCAGATATTTATGCTGGGTAAACAAGCATTCTATATGCTCCCTATGACTTTCCAAAACCATATTCTAAGGCCACAAAATATAGGCCATAATATCCATTGGGACCATTTATTCCTCAGTCACTGTTTTTTCATTCACACTTCAGCATTTCTTCCTCCACCCCAGACACTCTCTTGTATGGGCATAGATTTAGGTATTTAGATATTTAGGTATTTAGGATATAAAGTGTATATAAGAGTTTTTAAGCTGCCTTTTCTGTTTAATCAACTACTCTGGTAATAGAGTCACCAGAAGAAAAGAATGATGCAGAAAGCAAGCTGAATGTCTGTGGGGGAGAGTTCGGGAAGGCTAGAACCTGGCTCTGATTGTCACAATTTCCTGCAATGAATAATGGAAATCACAGCTCCTATATGTAACACCATGGTCATAAGGTGGTTCTGCATTACATGTGTCTAGTGTCCTGAATAATTCTGTATTTTAATTTCAGTGGACTTGAATAGTCACAAAGCATTAGTGGCCACTACTACCACAGTTCTGGGGAATTAAAATTCTTGCAGTGAAATTCTCTTGGAAAGACATTTCCTGAGCATGGCAAGATGTATTAGCACAATGCCAGGACCATTATCCCAATCCCTCTTTCTCAGTTACCCTCCATGACCAAAACATGTCTGCTTTCCCCCAAGAGGTTGATTCTAAACCACACCCTTCCCATTACTTTCCTGTTAATCATGAGTTTTCCTTCTCCATTGGGTTTTTCCATTCAGCAGATGAACATACTTGTAGTTCAACTTTCTTCTACCTCATTGTTATTCTCACTGAATTCTCTGGAAGTTCAGTATCCTGGTATCATATTCTTCTGTAACTCCTTTCTTTTTTGACATTATAGAGGTTACACACCTTGTGCTAAGTGGTTATAGTGGGGCTTGAACCTGAATTGTCTATATGCAAGGCAAACGCATATTACACATATTTCCCTAGAACTCCTTTCTCTGTTCAGTATTTTCTCTTTCATCACCTGGCTCCTATTTCTAATCCCCAAAGGACTTTGAGTTCTTGCTTATCTTCCTTTTCTACTAAATCTATGCTCCAGTTCCCTCTCCCTGACACTTCTTCACCACCAGAACAGAACTGATCTCCCTCCTTTTGGGGCTCTATGCTTCACATTGTTATTGGGATCCTCTCAGAGTCCCAATGATTCTGTCTTCAGACATTTCTCCTTCTCATTGCTCTACTCCATGTACCCCCACCTACTCCACCAGTCTCATGCACCATTCATTCTCATTGACTCAGAGTCCTCTCTTCTCACATTGTCTCTCCTTGATTTTCAGACTCATCCATGGAGTTGTTGATTGGACAGCTCCTCTCCTGTATCTCAAATGAGACTTCATATGCTATACAAAATTTCCATTTAATCTAGAGCCAGGCAGGAAGCATTATCTCCAGAACATCTGGTCTACTAAGCACTGGAGATTCCACCACTTATTTATGGACTCTTTCTCTGAATACTTGTTTCATCAAAGACTTCATGCTTTCTGGCCTCTTTAGTTCAAACATACCTTTACTCCAACTCCCCAACACATTCTTCATGTGATCAAGATTTGTTTAAGTAAATCTGCCAAGTCTGTGCTGAGAGTGTCTACTCCTAATAAGAAACATGATGGGAAGACAAATTATTCCAAATCCTAAACTATCCCAGAGACCCTGCTCTACAGACCCATGACAGCAAAGTGGAACGGCATCAAAGTAGACCTACTGGGGTCATATTAAACCATTTGGGAAATAACACAAATCAACTAGTAGATGGGGAAAAAAAACAAAAATAAACAGTATCTTTAATTTTTATGAAGCTTAAAAATGTGGGAGAAATATATGGCACTGAGAAGACACATACTCAAGTAATGGAAACATACAAAAATGCAGGAATAATAAAAACTGAATTAAAGATAAATCTGGCTGGAACAGATTGTGCTGAGATCAACAAGCCATGATGCAGGAATGTGTTCCCTGAAATCTCACATCTTAAACTGGCCTAAAGGGCATTGACTATATGTTTAATTGTTGTAAGGTAATTTTCCCAAAGCAGGACTTTTCAAATCCCAAACACCAGCCTGTACTAGTCACACATCCCAGGGCTCCCATCAAAGTAGCCTTGGGCAGAAGGAACAAGTAGTCCTTGAGCAGTGTTCAACAATAGCAGAATCACTACAATGTTGGAATCCCCAGAGTTGGTTGCGATGGACTTTAGTGGGCTTGTTTGTTCATTTTCAGAAGGGCCTGGTGCTGGGCAGTTACATAACTGGACTTGCCTGACCCATCTTTCCAGAGCATGGTATTGGCAATGACAGAAACTTCCTGTGTGGGCTCCAAGGCCTGTTCAGAAAACCACCCTAAAATCTATGTCCCAAGGGGAGACTTGAGCCTCACAGAGCAGAGGGGATAGAAGGAAAGCGACAGACAAAGCTGTTTTCAGGTTGTCATGCTCCCACTTCTGGACTAGTGTTGGCAGTTGCACCAACTTCCAGCCAGAGAGCACAACACTAAGTGCTCTAGGTGAATAATCATCCATTCAGGAGATGTCCCCAAGCCAAGATCTTTGTCAGTTACAAAGTCTAATTTGAGATACATGAGAGAAATGATTGAACCTCTGAACTGATCTTATATTACGAATATCTTGCTCTGGTCAATAGAGATAACAAGGAGACCTGAGTGTCCACCACTGTGACCAAATGGAATATCCACAGTTCTATAAAACATCGAGCCCTTAACTGTTGGAACTAATTACTGCCATGGCCTAATTGTCCTGCTGAGCTGGAGTAGGCTGGGGACCAACTGGGGGTCAAGTAGGAATAGAACATGATGACCAAAAGAGGGAACTTCTCAGAAGCCCATTTGACCCTGTGACCTTTCATTCAGACTTTGAGCAAAATCAACCAACCAACCAACCAATCAACATTCTTCTGAAAGCAGTAGACCAAGTTCCAAGCCTTGCCCCAGAAGCCCACACAACCAAAGTCAGGGAGTCTCCAAAAGCATTGCCTGCTTTTGTGACATTAGTGGTCAGGAACTTAACTGGCTTTAAAACTGAACCCAGAGAGATAGTACAGCAGCTAAGGAAAGAACCAGATCCTGACTAGAATAGAGCAGGGCCACCAACTGCAGGATGTGACTGGCCTAGCCATTTCCCTGCCAGTTCCCAGATACCAGGATCTGAGCACCCCTACCAGAGAGGGCCAGCCAACCCTCCCTGCTTCTGAACCAATTACATACATGCTTCATCTCCTGCCTTACAGAAGGAAACTGGGACATGACATGTAGTCCAGGAGCTTAGGACATAGGAGACAAAGATCTAAACCTATTTCTTCACTAACCATACCCCTGCTCTGCCACACTGTTTCCAGAAAACCTTTGAGCACAACTGCCAAATTACCTAAGAGCATAAGGACACTGTTTCTGTGTCACCCAAGGGCATGAGGGTGGGGTGTATGTTTGTGTGTTTGGGAGGTTCTAACCAGGCCATTCATCAGTCTGCCCCAGGAAGCTCATTGCCCATCAGCTCATCTTTCATTTACTCTGTGTCTCAGTTACCTGTTGACTAAAGAAAGGCCTATATTTTTGTTTGCTGGTGGAAGGATAGATACGCACCAGAAGCAACCAAAGGTCAGGGCTTTGTGCACAGCATGTTAGCAGAGCACACGTAAACTCTGAGGAATGCCTGTTCTTGTAGTCATGCTCACACACTCACACTGTCCACAGAGAGCCAGGGGGACCAGCACTGTCATAGTGAATTGTGTGGTTTTCTGAAACAGGCTCTCTAGAGCAGAAAGACCTGAACCACAAAGCCCCAGGGACTAACTGGTTCCAAATGATGGGGGGAAGGAGACTAGGAGGTCAGTGTAAGCACAGGAATAGAGGAGAAAGAGGAGGGTGGTCTGCCCCCCACATGGCAGGGTTACTAGAAATGCATGAAGTCTTTGAAGTTTGCAGGAAAAGGGTGTCCTGTGGGTGACCCCAAGACTTCCCCTGTCTAGGTTTTTTTAAGTTTCCACCTTGGCCAAACTTTACCACTGTAGCATCAACTCTCTGACCTAGGACAGAACCATTCTAAGACCCTGATGAAACATTTGGGCCATGGATCTGAGCTGGAGGGGGTAATAGGGTGAGGTGCAGGCCTGGTTTTCAGCTTTTTGTTTCAGAGACTTAGCTGCTGGCAGGATTATCCTCGTTACTAACCTTCCTTCCCCTTGGGGCCAAGCTTTCTCTCATGCTGGGGTTTGCACCCTCCAGGGTTTAATGCTGTTACAGAATCAGAAAAAAAATGACTCAGGACTAGGGCTCTGGAACTTTCCATTTATCCACACCCAACCAGAGCAGCTGACTTGGTCTAGAAGTCTTCGGGCAGAGCAAAAATTAATAGCAATTGAAAAAGCTCAGATGAGCTCTGAATCGGGCTGGTGGCTCAGGTGCCTTGGGTCAGACCTTGAACCTTATGTTATCAAACTTCTGGTCTTGTAGCTTTCCCAGGGGTGTTGTAGTAAGTGAGTACCTGCCTACCTGCCTGCCTTGAAGAGCAGTGAAGACGCAAACAGCAAATCAGGACCCTGATGGGGAGATTCCCACCTATGGCTCCAGGTTACACCCAGGCCACTCGGGTGGTGTGGAGAAGGGGAACTGGCTTCTACTATTTTTTAGATTGCGGATCAGGTTCTAATATGAATCCTAATGAGCCTTGGGCAAGTGGAAAAGAAGGTCATCCCAGGGGCACTGCATTGCAGTATCTCATCTCAATCCCCCCCCAAAATCTATTGTCTCTCTCCAAAAGCCCCTCCCCAATATTCCACTATTTCTCACCTCTTCCATGGAGACCCCCTCAACTTGGCCAGCCGCCATTCTCCTATCTAGAAAGGCCTCCTGCTGACCCCCCTATCCCATATCCTACCAGCCCAGTGCCCCCATTAGGGCATAGTCATTGGATCACTGTTCACAGCTCTTAGTGGCGCACATAGTGGCACATAGTGCTCTGATATCATCTCTACCATCACTATGGCTCTGTCCTAGCCTCCAGTCTCAGGTCTTTTCACCAACTCAGAGTCATCTTGCCACAGACTTCATGGAACTGACTGAGTCATTCTTAGCCATGGTACAAATATTCTTTCTTTTTCCTCCCTTAGTCTTCGCTATTCCACATCGCTACAGCCCTACTCACTACACATCCCCACTCTTGCTCTATTTAGTGCTCATTTCACACCCAGCTACCCAACACATGATTGTCATTTGCAGACTGTATCACCTGCATATTTTCTTCCCTCCCAAGGAAACCCCAGCCCTTAATCATGAGGTAGTACACATGAATGTAACCTCAGAGTCTGGAACATGCTCTGGCACTCAGAATGAGCTTCCTGGTGATGGGTGAGAGAAAGGGATAAAGCATGGTAGCTGGGTATTATGTTTTCCCTGAAATAAAAAGGGGCCATAAGATTTGCTGCTCAGAGATCAAAACAGAAAATGATATTTGTGAGTAGTGATAGGTCCTTGCCTAAAGGTCTTTCTGAGAAGCACACAAGTTTTCTCCAGAACCCTCATATGCTTTGATGATTCCAAAAGCTTAGGAAAGCCATGGGGTATGGGAGGGAACTTGATGAGGGGAAGAGGGAAAATCAAAATAGAATCCCCAGGTTCATTCCAGGCTTCAGCCTGGTTTCTCCCTTATGGTCAGGACAGGCTAAATGTCTGCAGAGAAAAAAAAATGAAGAAAGAAAATAAGAAAAATTCCAGCTATGAGCCTACTTTCTATTTAGCAAGACTGCTGTCAGAACATGCTTCATTCACTCTCCAAGATCTAGCTCTGAGGGAGGAAACAGAAGTTCCTTGAGTCCCAGGGGACCTGTAGTCAGCTGCCATGTGCTACAAAGCTGTGACAGGAGTGATACCAGAGACCCCACTTCTTGTTCCTGCTACATCAAGCTCCCCGAGATAAAAGGAGGCAGCCCGCCAACAGACTGCTGGCAGAAGACATCCCTTCAAAACTTTTCCCTTGAGGATTTCAAATCGTAAGTAATTTCATCTTTTCTCATAAACAGCTCTTTTTATAGCACTTGGTGTTGAGATCATAGTAAAAGTCATTTTAAACGTGTTTGGTCTTCACTTTCTCATTGATTGGTGAAAGAGGTGGTACTTTGCTTGAGTCCAGTAGTACCAGGGCAATAGCCAGCTCTAACCCTAGTGGGTCCAAAAGCTGCATTTCTTATTCATTAAAAAGCCTCTTCTCTGAATGAGGAATTCAGGCAGGGCTCAGCTTGGTGGCTCTTCTGTTCCATGTGATATCAAGAGGAAATCAGCTGACAAATGAACTGGAATTTAGAATACGCTACAGTCAAACCTGGTACCTAAACAGGATGGCTGGACGGCTGAACTAGACAAGAATGATAAACCTCTACATGAAGTCTCTCCACATTTGGTTGGCGCCATCTGCTTATGTGGATCTAGGCATCAAGTTTAAGGATCCCAGTAAAGAAGGCTTCATTATCTTTTATGATCCATCTATAGGAGGTGAATTCCATTACTTCTGCTATATTTCATTGACCATTGTAATCGTAAGGGGAAAGAACTACCCTACTTCTTCACAGAAGGCATTTCAAAGCATTAGAGGCTAAGTTTTAAAACCTACACACATTTGGTTGTCATTTTCCTAATAGCTTATGCTTACTTTTCTACTCTTCCCCCAGGCACCCAGTAGTCTAGTAGTATTTACTAACCTCCCTCCTAAATAATTTAGCTAGTAATCTTTAAGCACTTATTAGCTATCTAGTAGTGTACAAATGGCAGAGATTAAAACAAACGACATGGGGCCGGGCGGTGGCACTGAAGGTAAGGTGCCTGCGCTAACCTAGGGCGGACCTCGGTTCGATCCCCCGGTTCCCCATATGGCACCCCGTGCCTGCCAGGAGCGACTTCTGAGCGAATAGCCAGGAGTAACCCCTGAGCGTCACTGGGTGTGGCCCAAAAACCAAAAAAAAAAAAAAAAACAAACGACATGTCCTTTGCAATGGACTAATGTTATGATAAAAAATGTTATGATCAAGATTATGGATCATCTGTTTTTTTCTAACATAAACATCTTCTCCTTTGGAAACCAAGGATTCTACTTGAAAATTATTCTCCCCATTCTTTTCTTCTAAACAGTTCATGTGACTGGATAGACATATTTCCTAGGCCTAGTCAAGCAGAATTCACCTTGTTTTCCACCACTGTCATAGAAGTTGATTCAAGGATAGTATGACAGGTATGGCACTTGCCTTGCACATAGCCAACCCAGGCTCTATCTCTGGCACTCAGGAGGACCCACTAGGCATGATCCCTAAACAGAAAACCAGAGTCAAGCCTCAGACACCACAAGTGTGACCCAAAGCATAAACTAAAGAAAAATAAATTGGTTCAAGAATTGGTTAGTAGTCCAATGACTCTTAACCCTATTACTTTACATGATTTGGATATAACTAAGTGGAGGTGGGTAATATGCTATATAAAATGCATCAGTAAATGAAGCCAACACTAGAGGAGCAGAATATCCAAGATAGGGTTCACAATACGATGGAACTCATCATAGACTCCAAAGAGTTTCAGTTACATAAGTCCATAAACTCCCTCTGCAAGCACAAAATGCATGTGAGCTGGGTTTGATGAGCTACCTCATACCACACAGTGCAGGCCCAAGTCTAATCAATGAATGGTAGTTCACATTGCTACACAACTCACTTCAAACTGTCCTCTTGAATCTTGCTTGCATGAAATATGGGGAATGAGGACATGGTGTGGACCACCATTGCCACCTTTTCTCACTAGGTGGCACCTCTGCTTCAGGGAGGCAGAAGATGTTAACAAGTCAACTGGAGTTATGACCCTTAACATGTATTGACAGTGTGGATGAGAAACTTAGAAGGAAAAGAAAAAAGGAAATGTGGAACAAGCAAAAACCTGGACCTGCCCCCCCATTTCTTTACTTCCTACTGTCAAATTCAGGCTAGACTACCTTTGGTTCAAATCAGCATCTGCTGTGAATAGCTATAAGAATTTGGGGGGAAAAATCTCAACACAAAGCCAAGACCAGCCTACAATGCATAAAGACCCAATGCAAGAGAAGGAATGTGTAGGAGTTATATTTTGTGCCCAAGACTAGACACTTCATGGGCACCTGGTTCCAAATTCTAAGAGCCAGTCCAGGTGACTCACCTCCATGACAAGAAAACCAAGACTCAACAAGGTTGCACAAGGGTGTCAAGTCCACAGGAGTAGTGGCTGAGGGCTGGGAAACCAGAGACTGGCTAATCAGAAACACAATTCTGGACTGAATTTGCATAAGAAACATGGCAGTTTGAAAAGAAGGAAGCTGTTCCCATAGCTCAAGGTAAGGACCACTTGAGAAAGGGAAACATGGGAGGCTGTGTCATATTTTGGAAACTGAATTTCAGTACTCTGTGCTTAAATGACTTCCTCAGTAGAAGGAGGATCCCCCAAGAGGAATTTTCTTCCCTAACATCATCTCTCAATGACACACATGTCACATTCCCACCCAGGGAGAAGACCCATGTATGACAAATAACCTGTGGTGCTGGATACAAATAGCAGTCAGAAAGCAGTAGGAGCCACGAATGGTATCCAAGGATAATAATCTTTTATTATTATTAAGAAACACTCAAATGTTCATACTCCCTGTTGTTATGCTTCTGACCAATTAGCTAGACATGACCACAGGGTAGCTGGCTCCCCACCCGTTGCTCTCATATTTCTTCTGGATCTAGTTATTCCCTCTAGGATCACGGCCCTGACAATCAGGGAGACCAGTTGCCCCAAGATACAAGGGCTTGCACTGCTCCAAATCTACATGTAATCTAGAGTTTCCTTAATTCATTGCCTTATTTTTCCTCTTACGCTCAGACTCCTCTCCCCACTGAGAACCAACACTTTTCTCCTTTGACTCATCTGAACATTTCATTAACCTGGGCTCCCCAGCGACTTTGGATCATAGAAGACTTATTGAAGGACACTCGGCCAGCTACAACCCAGAGGCAAAACATTGAGAGCATTGTCAGAATTGTTAGGAGGTCTAGTAGCTCCTCAGAAGCACGTGCAAGGCAAGCAGTTCATCCAAAGACAGGCTGCTGCTTCCTGGATTACAGATGCTTATATAATTTCCGTATTGTTTCTAAAACAATCCTTTTTTGCTTCATGTTTTTAAGTAAAATATTAAATTTCTCTTGCAGAACCAGAATTCCCTTTGACATGGGGCCTAAACATATGTTTTTATAATAGCACAAACACCAAAGGATCCTATGTTGACTTAATGGAGGAAAACATTAACCAACTTTGCAAGTAAATATCTGTGACCCCACGGGAACCACAAGCAGCATGGAAAATAGGCCTCGCAGATGTGCCTACAAAACTGTGGACTAGCAGTAAATGTGTGAAAACAAAATGAGAGATTTTGTGTCTGAACTACTGGGGGACTTAGAACTAATAGGAAACAAAATCAGGGCACTCCCCAATTGCTGTGCCTCCAACTAAAACCAAACAGGATCCTTTTGAAGAATTGTCAGTCACTAGACTCTCAAAGGGCGGTGCTATTGGTGCAAGGATGGAATAGGAGCACTTGTAACCAGTCATGAACAGCAGCAAGAAAACATATCTGGGTGGGCCACAGAGCAGGTACAAGGCAAAGGTCTTCCCACCTCTGTGATTCCAACCTTGGATCTACGTTCACACAGAATAAGAAATTGTTCAATCTAACTACAACCTCTAGAGAGTCCAAACTACACAGCTACCTAAGACTTACGCTCCTGGCAAAAGCAGGTGTGATTGGAGATACACATCCTCCAACCAGGTTGCTCAGATTCCTGCAGACTGCAACAGCTCAATATGTGCCCACAGTGAACAAATTACAGATGAAAAATTACAGAACACAACTGGGCTGGAAACCAACCCACATACATACAAAAAGAAACAGAAGAGTTAGGATACCAAGCTCTGAATCTGAAAATAATCATATATACAAATCCCTATACATTTGACATATTGTAAGAAATCACTGGAAATAAAGCATGAATAAGGAATGCAGGACTCAAATGAGCAAGGAGATTGGAAATACAATTGGTTATTTCAAATACCAATATTCTAAATGTGTATAATATCTCTTATCTAATATTAAAGACTCAGAACTGAGCTAAATTGGTTCAACAAAGCTAAAGATTGAATTCAAGATCTGCAGGTGCTTCCTAGAACACAGCAAATAACAAAATAGTAAGGGATGTAAGAACAAGAAAGTCTAACTGATGTCTGATTGGGAATTAAAAATCAATAAGCAAATCAGTCTTTAAAGAAATCAAAACTGAAACTCAGCATAATTTATTAAAGGAAAAAATAATTCAGATTCTGAAAGCACAACAAATTGTTAGAGAAAGAGGAAGTTTTATATATATATACACACAGACATACATATATATATATAGTATAACAAAAATACACACATATAAAAAGGCACCTGGAGATCAGGTGCTTGTATTGCACACAGTGACCAAAGTTTGATCCCTGGTAACACATATGAGTCCCACCAAAAGTGATTCCTGAATGCAGAGCCAGGAGTAAGCACTGAGTACAGCTGGGTGTGATTCACACACACACACACACACACACACACACACACACACACACACCAATGAATGAATAAAAGAAAAGGCAATTACAATGGTCTACCAATCCTTTATTTTATAATGCGCTATTTAACCAGGATCAGGACTATACTTGGACTGAGAACAGATTCATGTATGCACATACTCTTTTCAGAGTTGAGAGAATGCTGAAATGCTGAAAGCACTCCTGTAAAAATCAGAGGCTTGCCTTTCCAGAAAGCTCTCCTACTGGAAAGCTCTCCTACCAGAAAGCTCTCCTGCCAGAAGGCTTGCCTTCCTCAGCCTTACTGTCACTGTCCCAAGAATAAAGAGAATGATGCTGGTTCAACAGAGAAGCTGTGAGCCACATACATCCAGCTGCTCACCCTGGCCCACTGACCAAATCTAAAAAACAAAGCAGAGGCAAAAGAGGCAGCTCAAAGAATGAGTGCATATGCTTTGGCTGCCAGAGAACCCCTGGATCACATGGTCCCCTACCCCTACCCTCCCAAAGTGGCTGGGAAGCAGAATGTTGGAAATTCTTCCTGCAAACCAAGAAGTATAACCCTGAAGTTAAAGCCAAAATAAAATACTTGGGAGCCGGGAGGTGGTGCAGGAGGTAAAGTGCCTGCTGCCTTGCCTGCGCTAGCCTAGGACAGACCACGGTTCGATCCCCTGGTTCCCATATGGTCCCCCGTGCTTGCCAGGAGCGACTTCTGAGCGCATAGCCAGAAGTAACCCCTGAGCGTCACTGGGTGTGGCCCAAAAACCAAAAAATAAATAAATAAATAAAATACAAACTTACTACAGAGTCTCACAATTGCAGGACATAAGCAGTACAATTCTTAAATGCATTCATGAGTATCTCCAAAACTAGAAAATATGATTTGAAATGCAATTTATAGTAGTCTTATTATTTTAACTGGAGCACTCTCGGAAGGAGGTGGGCATCAAGTTCCTGCCCTGTTGAAGCTTCAGCAATTGCACTCACAACCCACAATCACTGCCACACCAAATGGCCCAACTTCACATTACCTCCGAGCTCTGTAGAAACACCAATCTGACCAAAACTCCAGATATGCTAGTACTTGGGCTGCAGTCTTCAGAGTTATTACAGAGTATGTGTGGGCAGACTTCCCCTTCCTTTTTGTGCTTCCAGAAGTCCTGGTAGCTGTAGCTATGCCCCACAGACACCACCATGTCTGCTCATAGACATGGCCAGCTTCATAGACTTATTTTATTCTTGAAAGAGATGTAAAACCAAGATGCAAAAAAGCATGGGTACATCTGCTTCACAGCTGAAAACTGGAACACTCTCAGAAAGTGGGGTAGGTCAAGTCCTTGTCCTGATGTAGTCGTGGCAGTTGCACCCATAATCCTCAATTGCCACTACACTATCTTTTCCATTTCACCATGGAGCTCTGCAAAGACACCTAACCACTGAAACTCAAAAGTATGACAGTGTTTGGGCCGATCTCCAGGACTTCATAGCAATGAATGTGGGTAGTTGCTGCTCACCTTTTCTTATAGAAATGAAATGCATATAGACAACATATGCTGCTTCTTTACTTATAGAAGCCCTGGCAGCCACTGCCACACCCAAAGCTGCTATATGTCAGCCACAGAACTTGTAATTCCTAGTCCATGTGACCACATCTACAGCCAAGCAATATCTCCAAAATTTTCCATACTGACACCCACATTCCAGAAGTCACCTAAAGTTAAAACCAACAACAGAATGATCAACTAGCAACAGACAGCTTTGTAAACCTTTAGACAATAACCCCATTGTGGTAATATAATAATTTTCACAAATTTTCTTTTACTGTATTTTTCCAATAATTTCATTAGCGCTTATTTGTAAACAAGCAACATAAATTATTTAGCACCTGCTAAGGGGTGGATGGGACTCTGGGAACTATGGTGGAGAGAATGTTATACTGGTGATAGGATTGGTGTTGAAACTTAGAATGGCAGAAATATATTATTAACAACTATGTAAACCACAGTTTTTTAATAATAAAAGTGGGAAAATTTTGTGGTATAGTAAACTGAACTAAAGTTCTATTTTATTTTTGTGGAAAAGGTCATTTAAATGGGATCAAATAATTTAAACAGTGGCTAAATATACTATGCTTATAGATAAGAAAAATTAATTTGCAAATAGCTAACTTTGAATTTTTTTCTCTTTAAATTAAACTAATTTGGGTAAAATCTGGCATATTGAAAAATTTAGAAGGAAACTTGAGTGCATGAAGAGCCAAAAATAGTTCTGAAAGTAGAGAATACTTTGTTGTTGTTGTTGTTTTGTGGAAAATCTGGCAGTGGTCAGGGCTTGCTCTTGGCTTTGTATTCTGGTATCACTCCACATGGGTCTCGAGAGACCATATGGGATGTCAGGGACTGAACCTGGTTAATCTGTGTGCAAGGCAAGCATTCTACCCACAATATTATCTCTCTACCTCTGGGAATACATTTCCCTGCCAAATATCAAGATACATAAGTCTGTAGTAACCAAAGAGGTTGACATTGGCACATAGTCAGGTGGATGGCATTAGAGTCCAAAAACAGCACATGTGTGATGAAAACCTGATTTATGAGTTACAGCACAGAGATCACATGAAATATCAAATAAGCAAGGCTTGCACAACTGGTTTTCCATGAAAGAACAAAGTGCAGGTAGGTCCCTAACTCACGTTCTCCACGAGATCAGATCCAGGTGGGTGGGAGATAGCCAAACTATAGAATTTTAGGAAACAATCCAGGTGGATATTAAGATGAAAAAAATTCAACTCCAGTGTTCAGTTTTATTAAAATTAGAAATGTGTGCTTATCAAAGACACCATAAAAAGTTCCTGCACCACATAAACTGGCATCGCATAAGGATAAAAAACCCAGAAAGAATTACTAATGGGAAAACAATCTGGAAGAGAAATGAGGAGGCATTCATGGTAGAGAAACACCCAAGGTAGGGAAACTCAGCCACATTAAGAATGAAGAGTATAAATTAAGACCACATGCCAAGGCTGTGTGTGTGTGTGTTTGTGTGTGTGTGTGTGTGTGTGTGTGTGTGTGTGTGTGTGTGTCTGTGCTAACCAGTTGCACCTGGCCAATTTGGTTCAATCCCGGCACTGCAAATGGACTTCCAAGCAGTTAGACCTAAGCATAGCTGGATGTGGCTCTCAATGCATTCTCCAACCCACCCACCCCCAAATTTCCAAACTCAAAGTTCCATCTTCCAGTCATATGAGAAAAAATGTCAATGCCAGAAAAATCCACTGTCAGGCAGTACAAAACTAGGAAGCCCCTTTTTAGTTGCTGGTGATAGTGAAGCTACAATGGGGGATATGGCCATCTTCTAGCAAAATCAACTCCCTCTTCCTGGCTGCTGGTCCCCTCTTGGGGCCACCTTCAGGAAACTATCTCATGGACATTAACACCAGGTGGTGCCTGTAAGAACCTTTAAAGCAACAGTGTTGTAAGAGGAAGACATGGTGAGAAATGCCCAAATGTACATTCACATTAAATTCTACAAGGAATTGCTTTCATGCAGGGGAATACTATGTGGTGGTGAAAATGTGTTAGTTTAGAAAAAATATCTTTAACACATAATTTGAAGGAAGAGAAATAAGTAATAAGGATAGACTGAAGCCATTTTTGGAATATAGTTTATTCCTTTCAAGAATCAGTGATCTCTGAATGGACAAGTTGGATGGGTGACACCACCATTCTATGATCATTTATCTTCAATTGCTTCCTCCATGCCTCCTCCCAGATATCTCTTAAATGCTATACACTTCTAATACACCTTTCAAAAAATCAGCTACTCTGGGGCAAGGCACCTACATGTCATAAAGCAGAGACCCCAAGATTGGATGACTTAGAAACCAAAGTCTTGAGTCAAGTGTTTTAAGTTATCTTGTTCACAGAGCCATCATCAGAGCCTTTTCTGAACCTTCTATTAAAACTACAATCTAAGTCTATCTATGTACATATGCTCACAATATAAACACATATTTATGATCACTTTATAGACCTGTTATGTAATTATCTCATGTTATAGACCCCAACCATACTCTACATTGTTATCTTTTCATCAGACCATGAACATGTTATGGTATCAAATCTCAGGACTTTCCCAGACAAAACCAACCACAGAAACATCCTACTAGCTAAAGCTCTGCTGGTTTGAAGCAATTTAACCATCGCTTGAAAAAAACGTCTCGAGATACAACATCTTCTCTAAACCTCAAATGCCCAGGACGTGGCTCTTGGGGTGAGTGGGGGCATGTTTCTGGGTCATGTAATTTAATGAAATGCTGCTTGAATACAGCTCATGTTTCCAGTCAATGGCAATTCTTTCCAGAACCTCTAATAGGCTAATACCTCCTGTGAATTGTCCATGCCACTCTGGTTTCTAAAACTCAACCACAGACCTCGAAACAAGTCACAATATTTCATGTTCTTGGAACACAATTGAGATGCATGGGTCTGGATCATTTCTAAAGGGTCTCAGTGGATGGACTGAACATATTCTGATGCTTGGGAGATCTAAACACTATGTTCCACCACATACACTTCATTAGTTACTCTAATATATCTTCCAATAGGGAGCTACCACTCCAGGCTCACTTCCTACAACACTATTGGTAGAAAATCACCACTCTCAGGAGAACCTAAATTTCTATTTATTGCAAAGTCCATGTGAGTCACCCATTTAAGGACCATTTGCCATTTCAAAGCATTTGTTCAACAGAGATTAAGCTGTAGGGGTCAGAGTGACAGTGCAGAAGGTCAAGCACTTGCCTTGCTGTGGCTGTCACAGCATTGACCTGGTTAGAATCCCTGGAATCACATATGATTCCTTGAGTACTGTCAGGGTTCACTTCTGAGCACAGAGCCAGGAATAGTCCCTGAGGGCTTCTGGGTGTACCATCCCAACTCCCCCAAGATTAATCTCTAATTGGTGCAATAGGAGGACACATATCTTTATGCACAGATATCTCTCCAATATCCTTTGATCCTTTTTTCACTTTATCACTAGCTCTGAGCTGAGGAGGGGGTAGAACAGGCTTCCTACTTCCCCCAATGCCCCCCTCCACTAGAATAGTCATGCTCACTATTAACTAAAAGTATCACATGGGAGCAAAGAACTCCTCTGAGAACAGAGCTTTACTCCATTCTCACAGGTACCCATGAAAAATTCTGGCTCTCATCTGTTTTTCCTACTAATGTAAATAGAAATGGTGAAAAATTATAAGCTGAGTATCAGCAGGCTCCAGCCTCCAGCTTGCAGAGCCTAAGAGCAGCGCTAACCTACACAAAGCTTCCATGGCTCCTACAACTGGACACTGAACACATGCTGTGTGACAGGTCAGGGAAAACAGCTCACTGAGATTAGAAAAGGTCCTTCTGTTGAGAAAGAGCAAGATTGTGAACCTACCAGTTCCCTTTCCAAGTCATTCCTCTGAGCCCTCAGTGTCTTCCTGAACCTTCCTCTTATTTTAGAATCATTTCTGCCTGAGTCCACCCGTGATACCTGGGTGAGGATATGAAAATTTTCATTTATTGGACATCACAACTACTGCAGAATGACCTGGGGATCCTCCCCATATTCCAAGAAAGAGGGAGCATTCTCTTATATGGAGGCACATATAAGGGGATTTTTGAAGGCAACTGGGGGGCCCAGGAGATAGCATGGAGGTAAGGCGTTTGCCTTTCATGCAAAAGGTCATCAGTTCAAATTCCAGTGCCCCATATGGTCCCCCGTGCCTGCCAGGAGCAATTTCTGAGCATGAGCCAGGAGTAACCCCTGAGCACTGCCAGGTGTGAAGGCAACTGGGACTAGTGCCTGGGGAATAATAGATGAGCTACTTAGAGATCTGGGGCTACTCAATTGGTTGAGGGGGATTGTGTCGTGGTTTGATCCTTGACCCCACAACACCACCTTTAATCACAGCAACTGAAGTTTGGGACGTTGACACCAGGGTCAGTAAGCTCAGTCCCACCAGCATGTGGACAAACATGTATTTAAAGGAGCAAGCAAATGGCTGAGTGTGTGAGCCTCAAACATGCATGTGTGAACTTATCATGACAACACTAGTGGGGAAGAGAAGGATATTGGTGGGGTGGAGGGCAAAGAGAAGATAGAAGAGGTGGATCTTCTATGGCAAAGACCCAAAGGATTTATGTGCTCCCATCCCTGTGGATGTGCTTCCAACCCAATAAAAGGGACTCTGGGGGACAATATCAGGACCAGAAATGTCCTGAATGGGGGTCCCACTCAAGAGGACTACCTAGAGAAAAAGTACCCAGACCAAGAAGTTTGAGATGGGGCACATGTGCTCCTGGGAGCTGAGTTTGGGTTGGGCAAATGCTAGGAAAGGGCCTAACCTCTTTCCTTCACTATTATTGGCTTACATGAAGTGATTTTTGTTTTTTATTCTTCACTTTAAGGTCATGAACATTTATATGTGTGCAGGAAGTCAAAAGAAGTCAAAATGCACTAATGACTTTGAATTTAAAAAATATTAAAGTGATAACAAAGATGTATCATGAACAAATAAAAAGAACATTCACCATAAATTGGTGCATTAGAAGTTATGCCAGGATATTATGCTGCATTATTTTCATGACTGTACTAATGTTCTGGGAAATAGTCCCCATATATTAAAATCATGAAGATTCAAACAATGCCTCCAGTGGTAATGGAAACAGAACTCCACCTCCTGTCTAGTTCCCTCCACATGCACATGCAGAAAAGAGAGTACTGGCACATCACCCCAATCTTCCATATGAGACAATGATAGTGGAATTGTGAACATGCTTTTATTCCTCTTCTGTATTTTCAAAGTTCAAAGCAGTGAATATTTTGCTTTTAAAATCACATCTGTAACAACCCAACTTGCTCCACAAGACTTGTCCTTAGAGCTGGGTTAGCAGAAAACTGTATTTGTTCATCCCTTCTCTGCAGAAAGCCCTGGCCACTTCACTTAATTGAGTGCAGAGTTGCAAGGGAGAATGAACATGCTATGTCCCAGACCTCGCTCTCCAGTGTACCATGAAGGGTGGCTTCTAAATTATTCATGCACAACTTTCTACTCACTAGCAAGGAAGAATGACCAGAATTTCTAGAGTTTCCTATGGTGTATATTTCAATGTTCACGGAATAGACTAAATAATATTTATTTGGTACCCCCAAAATAAATAAGGCTTTCCATCTTAAAGAATTTTATGTTAATAAAAAATGTCCTCTAGAAAATGTCTGTGCTGTGTGAGGGCTGGGAAAAAGAACAGCAGTTGGGGCTCAGGTTACTCAGTCCAAGTTTAGTCCCTGGTACCACATTACTTCTCAAGGATTAAAGACCATGAGGTATCACTCTAGAATTCCTTGAGCAATGCTCTGAGTACCACTTGGGAAGCCTCCCAATTTTTTAAACTATCTCTGTGCATATGAGCTACAAACAGACTTGCAGAATGACTGCTGAATTATTCCTAAACACTGCAAAAATGGTTTAGGTTTTGCAAATGATGCCACCTTCAGACTATTTCAGAGAGCAATTACAAATGAACAAGATCAGCACTAAAACTATGACCAGGGAGAGCCAAAAAAACCAGGCCAAGCAGGGCTTGGAGTAAAGGAAGAATGCATGGAAAATCCGGGGTCATTTAAAACACAGGTGTGGACACCACTCCCTACCCAGAACTCTGAAGGAGAAACTGGCTCAACAAGAAAGGAGCTGTAGGTACCCTACACCTCACTCCAGCAGTGAAGACCAGATATGAACCATGCATTATCTTGGTTGCTCAAAGACCTTGGGAGAGGAAGGCCCAGAGAACCAGGTGGTTGGGCCTTCAAAGCTTGGATGTTTCTGGACCCCCAAGGCTGTAAGCTTTGTGAACCCTAATATCAACAGCTGAGAGGGTTAATGCATGATGCCAACAGCGCAACCACCTTTAAGGTCTAGAAAAACTTGGTTGAGATCTGGGCAGACGGGCAGGAAGTGATCAAGAAAGGGCTCCTCTGGGGTCAGGTGGGAAAGGAGGTCCTTGGGGACAGAACAAGCTTCTAGTGCTAGTTTGGCGAAGGTGTGACCCACAATTACCAGCCCCTCAGAATACCACAGAATTCCTCCTCTGCACAATTATCTTAGGTTCAGGCATGCTGGAGGCTTCAAACAAGATGGCATCCACGGAACTCCTTTGTACAAACACAAAACATAGAAACTAGCACACCAAAGACTGCCCAGGACTAAAGTTAGAGCCATCACCATAGATAATTCTCACCAATCAGAATGGCCCTGACTGATGCCTTCCTTTCCCCCCATCAAGCAGACCCAAACTGAGACAAGCTCCACCTGCCTGCGAATGTAAGCGTTTAAGCCTTTCCAGTGCCAGGCAACATGAAAAGTCCAAACTCAAGTTCTTTAAGGACTGTGGCTTCCAGAGGGCAGTTCTGAAGTCCTGACTCTGTTGCAACAAATAAAAATAAAATACATGCAGAGCGTGGAGTCTGCTTGGACACCAAACTGAGAGTCATAGATCCAAGAAGGAGTAAACCAAAAGACCCAGAAAGGGACCAGGTTTTCCATGCTACAAACCTCTTCAGGTTCCTACTTCCAGGTGAGCTGTGGTTAACCACCAGCTTTGAATCATCTCATGGGAAACCCAATAAGGATTGGGTTCAGAGGCACAAGACAGATGGGCAAGGATGGCCTCTCTCTCATTCTCTCAGCATCAGGGACAAATGGTACTGGGGACCTTGGCCCCACAATTCATTCAGGCTGGTTTCCTCCAAAGTCATTATTCCAGCTGGGACTGGAATGTTCAAGTCTTTCTACACCAAGGTAATGCTCTCCAGAGCCCCATTTCTCTCATTTATTTACTGCTCAGATCTGATAGCCCCTGCCTGTAAGGATGGAATTCTCTGTTTCCTCCATTCTCTCTGCCCCCCTGAAAGCAAACTCTGTGTCCACCCAATCATCCTGCATCTGGGAACAGCTGGTGACATCGAAAACAGAGCTGCAGCTTTTGGCTCAGGCAGCCACAAGGCAGACAGATGCGTTTCCAGGAGACAAAGATTCTCTTCCTGTATGTGGAAGTGGGTCCAGGCTCTCCAGGAAAAGGCAGGAGTTCAGCTCGTGAAATTACAGTGACAGAGGAATGAGGCGATTTCTAGGAAGTTTATTACAAATGAACCATTGCCAGACTGTGGCCACCTGCATGATATTTCTCAACTTCACCCAAGACAGTGATGACTTTTTATTCCATTCCCTTTCTCTGAAGGCCTCAAAACAGTCACAGCCAAGTTCAGACTCCAGAATGAAGTGGCCTAAAAATCCCACGTTGCTTCAGGGAGTGTCCAGCTGCTGGGATGATTCTTCTTTGGACAATGTGGCAAAGTCAGGGAGAGGCTCTGCAAGCACTGGGATTGGCTGCAGGTGCTGACAATCCAGCACACAGACCACCTTGCTCAGAAACAAAGCACACTCTGAGCCGGCAATGAAGGTTACTCTACAATATGTTTTCCCAGCTTGCAACTCATTCCCTTGACACCGAGTCTCATATTCTTTCTCTCATCAAGGCATAGAATACAGGCAAGATTTCTCGATGCACAGCTCAATCCTAAGAGAATGTAGCTGGGGGCCCGGGAGATAGCATGGAGGTAAGGCATTTGCCTTTCATGCAAAAGGTCATCCGTTCCAATCCCGGTGCCCCATATGGTCCCCCGTGCCCGCCAGGAGCAATTTCTGAGCATGGAGCCAGGAGTAACCCCTGAGCACTGCTGGGTGTGACCCCCCCCCCAAAAAAAAACAGAGAATGTAGCCGAGTGTCCCTTAGTGAGGATCTTTTCAGAGCTGTGAAGTGAGTAAAGGTGACTAGGCTGGCCCTCTATATCTCCAACCTGGTTGGTTTCTAGACAAGACCCGTGGGGTCGAGAAAAGAAAGGTTTCAGGCACAAAGCACATGACTTTTAGAGGAGAGTCAGTGGCATCATGACACCCCCCC
>PVKC010007637.1:0-29247 GCA_004027635.1 Crocidura indochinensis
GGC
This sequence comes from Crocidura indochinensis, assembly GCA_004027635.1. Classification (NCBI taxonomy): domain Eukaryota; kingdom Metazoa; phylum Chordata; class Mammalia; order Eulipotyphla; family Soricidae; genus Crocidura; species Crocidura indochinensis. Next base: position 4 of record PVKC010007637.1, read on the forward strand.
ATGTTCCTGGGTGTTCCTGCCCTGGAATGGAACTCTGGGAGAGCGAGTTCTTTTTTGAGCCAATATGGCTCACTCCCATGAGGTCTGAAGGACAGCAAACGAAAGATAAACACAAAGAGAAGACAGGACTCACAGTTCTTTGCAGTTGGTCGATTTGCCTACAAGGTAGTGGAGTCCTCCGTGGGTGAGGCCTCTCAAAGGATCAATTCTTGGGCCTAGGCATACAGCAGGGAAGAGAATCCAGAGAGAAATTTTGGGCTTCAGTTGTCCACCGCAGTCCTTAGTGTGATTTTCTCTCTTCTTGCTTCGATGTTGTTTGTTCGCTACGCGGCTGCGCTTTTTTTTTGAGCCAAGATGGCTCACTCCCGCAAGTTCGGAGGGCAGCAAAGGAAAGATAGACACAAACAGAAGACAAACTTACAGTCCTTTGTAGTTGGCCACTCTAGGCAGGTGTGGATTCACAGGGATTCCCAGCCTGATATCGCAAGTAGGGAACCTTGCTTTTCACAGTACTTGAGGCTAGCTCTCTCTCACTATTATATTTCTTAAAAGTCTGGTGCCTCTGTTCATGATGAATACTTATGTAAAACATGTTTATCTGGCATATTTATTTTATTTTGTCAGATTTTGACCTTGCTCATTTTTAAAGATTTTCTACAATAACATGATATGCTTCTTTTATACCTTTCTTAAAATAATAGGTTTTTTTTTGGAAAAACTTGAGATATAGATGTGACCCATTTTTAAGAAGATACTTGATAAATAAATGATTTGATTAATATAAACATTTATAATTTGTTGTTTCTAGTACACTTGTTAGATTTTAAAGAATTTACTTATTTTTTGCTGAGTTGTCAGATATAGTGGCAAACCTTACACATGATTTTTAGTACCATTTATTATCAAACTTATATTGTAATATCCTATAATTATTTTCTTGATAGCTTATTTTTAAATTATGCTCTCTTAAACATGAAGCTAGATATATAAACTATATAATATAATAATATAAATTAATATGATATAATAAAATAAAATATGCTTTCAAAGATGTTTTATCAAATAACCATGATTCACAGTAGTATGAATATTAGAGTTTTGGATATATATATGACAGACCCATATAGGTCACCACTTTTCAATAATTTAAATGAACTTTTTGCTGTGTTTTTTCTTCCATTTAAAGATATATGCTTCATTATTTTCTTGTTTTATTATTATTATTTTAATATTTGGACCACACCTGGTGACACTCAAATTACTCCTCCATATGCACTCAGAAATTGCTCCTCACTCAGGACCATATGGACCACTTGGGGATCGAACCTTGGTCCCTCTTGGGTCAGCTGCATGCAAGGCAAATGTTCTACTTCCAACTCATCACTCCAGCCCCTTCTTTTTTTAAATGCACTTTGCAGTTCTAAATTCTGAGGTGTAACTGTAAACTTTTTATATAAAACTAGTTATGGTTTTATATATATGTTTTAATATATAATAAAACTTTCTCTAAGATTCATTCATTTTATTCATTTTCATCTCAGCTTTTTATTTGTATTCTGTTGTAGTAATTTCCAGTACCTCTTGGGGTTTATAATTTTGGCCTACTTGGCACATCTGAACATAGCCAAACCATATGTGACCCAATAACATCCATACCCCCCCAAAAAATTCTTTAGTTTCTGTTCATACTATTTACTTTTCCTGAGAAAATTTCCTATCTGTTCTTTCATCATAAAGCAATAATATTTAGCTCTTTAACATAACTATAAGTTTCCCTTATATACTTGCATGCTAATTTTAATATCTAGATTTACTCAAACTTATTTTCTGTTTATTGTTTTTACTTTCAAATGGTTCAAACACTCAATTGTAAAAATTCAATAAATGCTTGACTTTGTTGATGATGCATTACAGAAACTCTTAAATCAATTATCCTCAGAGTAGTGATTATTTTCTTACCAGGCATAAAATTACTGGTTGATCGCCACCTGCTTTGTTAGCTGGCTTTACACTTTGTATGTGGAGTCCAATTTCAACATTGTCTTTCAGTTTAGGCTTTTTCTTTGCACTGTGATGCAGTACTTACTGCATAATGTATTTCCCTAATGGGCTTTTAGAAAACTATGAGAGTTTTATGGAGTCCCTTTGATTTGGCAGGACTAAACCTTTATTTTTTATATAGAAATGACATTAGCTAGAAACTCTATTAGGGCTTTCAGCTTATTCATAGGCTATTTGTAATATCTTATACAAATTAATAATTTATGGAACTAAATTTAATGATCTATTAAATACAAATTTGGAAACTAATATGTCCCTATTTTTCTAGAATCTCGTAACTAATTTCTAATTGTTCTGACAGCTTTAAATTTCAGTCCTATTTAACTCCAATATTGAGGTTTGAATATTAACTCATTATCAAGTCAATAATACTGCAATTTTAAGCTTGGATTCTCCCCAGTTGTCTCGCTTGATACTTCTGAAGAAAAAGCAATATTCTGAGGTTATAATGACTATCAATGTAAATATTACCTTCCACAATTTCTATATTTTAATGATTGCATCTTCTTAGGTTCTGCTTTCTGTTATACTCAGTGCTCTTTAATATCTATGTGATGATCATATTAACATGTATATATATACATTCATGTACCTTATATATACTTATATATGAATATTAAATTAATAATTAAGTGATGATCTATTATAGCCTAAATCTTGAAACTAGGTAGGACTATGAAAGTACTGAATTTTTTCTTCATCTACATTAATATCTTCTTTCTCTTAAATTTTTCTTTTTTTTCTTTCAGAAAAAATTCAATTTCTTATCAAATAATGCTTATAGCCATCTTTTACCTATCTTTAAAATTGAACTATCCTCTATGTCAGTGAATAATTAATAAAATAATAAACTGAATAGTTATAATTGTAAGTGTGATGAATATGAATTTTTATATTATTGTTTTTAAAGATTGAGCATACTATATAATAAATGTATAAAGTAAAATTACAGATTTTTATTCTCTTATTCTAGCAATGTATAAATCTACTTATTATATATTATTAAATCTACTAGTTATATATTATTTACATAAATATTAAAACACACTCATAAAATATGTTCTCTTGTAAATCTCAAAATATTTTCTTGCCTTTTCAATTTATTGAATAAAGTTTTATGAAACTCTTAAATGCAATTACTTGAGTTTTAACTTTTATTTTGAATTTTTTGTAATTTTTATATCATTTTATTGAGGTAATTGGATTTATACTGCTGTTAATTAGACTTTTATGCATGATTTTTTTCTGTAAAATTTTGTTTTAAAAATCCTGTTAATGTAAAAAGTAGTATGGTTTAATCACTCTTTTTCTCTTATATTGTGCTTCATTATATTGATTGTTTTTTTGTATGTTTGTAGTATTATGTTTCTAAATAGTTTGGGAATCTTCTATAGAAATTTACCAATAATTTGTTCCTTTTTTTTTTTTTAGAAAATAAGTATACTGTTTAGTCTATTTAAGTACAGTTAAGAAAAATAAAAAATAACATTCTTTATTAGTGCATTATAATAAAGAAATAAGTACCAATGGAATTAATAATTTTAAATAAAAGATGAACCACCTTTGTATCAAGGGTAGAATTATCTCATGTTATAAACATTCTGCTCTGATAAAGTAGAATTTTACAACAGATGTGATGACTGTACTTTCTGAAACTCACACTGTTTGGTGATGTACAGAGTTTTGTCTTCAGAGGTGTTTGTAAACAGGAAAGAAACAATGATAATTGGGCAAAGTCTCATGTCTAACTAGAATTTGGCAGCTGCTCATGTCCTTAAGAAGCCACACACATACAGAATCAAACTTCTGTGAAAATAAGGTCAAGTTTTCTTCCATCCTTAAAATATATAAGATACAACAGGGATTTAGCTTCTTATTGGCTCATGACTTCTGAAGTACAGATTTAATTTCACCGGATAGTAAGTAAATTAGACCAAATTACTTTTGTAGATTAGTGTAGTTAGCCAGTAGTAAATTAATCTCAAAGAAGTCCACATATTATTTTAATTATTTTTATTACAATACAAAAACCTACATTAGATATATGAAAAACTTTTACTCAAGTTGCCTCTGCCTTATGTTTTACATCTCAAATCTCAAGGTCAAAAATATCAAATAGTATTTTGTTTTTTTTACTTATTAGTTTTTTTTATCACTACCATACTTTTTTAAATTAATATCTTTTATCTAAGCATCATGATTACAATCATGTTTGTAATTGGGTTTTATTTACTAAAAAAATAACCTTTTTTGAGATCATGAACCACTTAAGAAAATCACCGTGATTGATTTGAGGTGTGTGAGCCACGCAGAGTTACTGTTATCTATGGATGGAGTTTTACTAATAAATGAGTTGAACTGAGGTGTGTGAGCCCATCAGGAATGGCAGAGGGCTGTGACAGAGTTTGAAATAAAAACAGTGCATTTTGAATTGAACTGATGTAAGACAAGCAAAGAGTGCAACTGCATCACTTCATTCTGGGATCTCACATTTCTTCCAAGTCGTCACAATGGGAAAACAATGCAGAACCCCACAACACCTTATAATCAGATTGTATAGCTTACAATATTATAAACACTATATTATAATTTTCTCCTTATAAGAAAAGTATCTGGCAGGAGTCTCTGTAAAATAATAGATTAATGATGAAACTAAACCTTAGCTTGAGGATCATCCTTCCAGAAGATCCTTCTTTTTTTTTTTTGTTTTTGGTCACACCCGGCAGTGCTCAGGGGTTACTCCTGGTTCCATGCTCAGAAATTGCTCCTGGCAGGCACGGGGGACCATAGGGGGCACCGGGACTCTAACCGATGACCTTTTGCATGAAAGGCAAATGCCTTACCTCCATGCTATCTCCCGGGCCCCAGATCCTTCTTTTTAAGACAAAAAACTTGCCAAGAAATTGAATTCAGGTTTGTGACAAGAATAAGCCCACTAAATTGAGGCAAAAGGGAAAAATTGGCTATAAGTCAATATGAGTTCCATAAAGTAAATATTGGAAAGTATTTCAGTAGAAAGAAGAATGAATGCTTTACATTGAAATGGGCCTGGGTTCCCAGATTTGTTTGTATCTTTAAAAATTGACTCCACTTATGTACTTTAGAATTAAAAAACAAAGATTGAAATGTCCTTTTTGGATTCCAATTTCTCCATCAAGACTGGGTCTTCCTTAAGGTCTGTTTCAAGGCAGGCATTTCGCTGGTCCAATTTTCCAAAAGAAGTCAACACACCTAATCAACATTTTATTCAATCTAGTTCATTAAGCATTCAAGGCAATCAGAAGGTTAAATTACACAGAACAAACACCAGCAACTGGTGATCATGTAATAGGAAGTGGAAAAGTCCCTGGAGGACAGAGAATGGCAGGGCTTATAATTTTGTGAATTGTATCATTAATAAAATATATTTTATTCTATTTGATGCTGACTTTAGGAAGGTGTCTGTGTGATGATTACATTTTTAAGCAAGCAATTTTTTTATGGCTTTACCCAAGGCTAAAGGAAAATCTAATACAAAATTCAAAAAGACTTAGCTGAAATGCCCATTAAAATTTTAGTTGTGTCCTTTTAGGAGTTTTTAAGAGCTATAAATTCAAAGCTAACAGAGATGGGGGAAAGTGTAACTTTAACAATTGTGTGACTCATAGCAAGATGGGTAGTCCTTTATTTTTTAACTCAAAAACATTTTTAGAAGCCTTTATTTTTTTTATTAATAACATAGAAAATCTGTACTTTGAGGTTAGTTCTTAAATTATCATTTAAATTTTATTAGAATGTATGTATTCATCTATTTACATTAACAAACCATCTTATATTATTAAAATATATAAAACAATATTTTACTATTCATGAATTAAATCCTTAATATGTATAATTACATATCTATAGATATTGATAAATTCTAGTTTTGTTAATATTGCAGAAAATTACACTAACCAACATTGAAAATAAAGATAAACTTAGAATTCTTTTCAGAAGGCATTGTCTTTAACATCTAGCATGCTATCAATTCTAAAAATGTGTGGCATTTGAAGTGACCATGAATCTTCAGAGACAAAGTTCCATAATGCCAATTTGCTATTTAATTTTAATTAAAAATCAAACTGTGATACATCAGTCATAGTTCATCTTAATTCAACACATAATGAGTTTATTCCATGTAAAAGTACGTTGGTTATGGGGCCCAGGAGATAGCATAGAGATAAGGCGTTTGCCTTTCATGCAGAAGGTCATTGGTTCGAATCCCGGTGCCCCATATGGTCCTCCGTGCCTGCCAGGTGCAATTTCTGAGCATGGAGCCAGGAGTAACCCCTGAGCACTGCCGGGTGTGACCCAAAAGACAAAAAAAAAAGTACATTGGTTATTAAGAGATATTTAAAGATAGCCAAAATAGGATTTGTCTTTCTTAAGAGTTTATAATCTACATGAGACATAGCAGTACTTATTCACAAATACACATGATATCAAATAAAAGAAAGCAAATACAATACTCAGACAGAATACCTAATAGGAGACAGTCTTATGTGGAAGGTTAGTTTGTGGCTGAGAAAATGAAACAGAGAACCTGGAATCACATATTAACCTTTGCATTATGTTGTTTAGATTGGGAAATTAATTACCCGTTTTTGCCTTAGTCTTTTCTCATAAAAATTCTTAAAGAACAGGGATTATAGTGATAGCAAATCAGGTTGATCCAATTCCTTGCAGGTTTGATACCCGAGATCCCATGTAGCCCTTGGAGCCTTCCAGTAAGAATTTCTGCACACAGAGCCAGGAGTAACCTCTGAAAGCCACTAGGTATAGCCTAAAAAAAAAAAGCAAGCAAATAAAAAAAATGGTAAAGAATAATGGTTTCTATGAGGAGTAAATGGACTAGATACTACATGTGAAATGCTTAATCTGGCATATTCTAAAGTCTCAATAAATGATTTTTTAATTTATCATATTATTTATATTTAGATACATCTTTCATGGGTGTAAAAATGATAGATGTGCATTTCAAATACATATACAACAAATAAAAATTACCAGCAAAGGTAACCAAGCTTTTGGAATACAAAAATATCTATAATCAATAAATAAATAATAAACAGATTTAGAGTGGTGGGATGTGGTTTTTTAAGGAATACCAAATAGAGAACTGAGTTAGAGAGTTTGGAAAAATTCAATTATAACTAAAATTATCATGGGACCCAAACTAAAAATAACATGATCATATAAGATCTCACTTAAAATAAGATGATCATGGGACTTCTCACTAAAAACAATTACAGGGGAACTCATTATAAATAAAGATAGCCATGGGAGACTTACTGGTTTTAGAGTGATTTGAATGTGCGATTATGCAATATCTGAGGAAGGCAGTCCATTAAAGAGAAGTTTGTATTCAAAACTCCTTGGTGCGTTTATAATGTATATAGAGAAGAAAGAAGAAGGAGAAGGAGGTAGCTAAAGCAGTATAAGTAAAGGAAAGTAGTAGAAATAATATTTGAGATTTAATGATTGAAACTACTTGGGCAGAATCTTTTAGGCCTTTATCAACACTTATTTTGAGCCAGACAATATCTGAGCTTTATAGTCCTTTCAGCTAAAACCAAACTTACTTCTACAAATGCCCTTGCTGCATTTCCAAATGGAGAGGAGATTTCTTAATCTTCTAAGCTTTGTCATAGTTCGCTTTGTATGACCTCAAACTGCAGGGCTGGACATTTAGCCTGAGGACCTAGTGGTTACAGATGCATAACCTTGATGACTTTGTAAAATAAATTTCCTTGTTATGTCTTCTGAAATTCAGAGTTCCTTTCTCTTGACTTAATAGTCACCTATGAATCAACATAAATTCTGTTCTCTTCTTACCTGCCAATACCCCAGCACCTCCAAGTTTCCAATTTATAGATATTTTCCATGTTTGCTTTGTAACCTACACAGAAGTGGAAGGCTCTTCACAGGGTCAAACTCCAATTTATGAATTTATCACTGATGGCATCTAGGAAACTATTTAACCTATATCGCCAATATTCAGGGACAAATTTTAGTATCTAATCTCAGATGGCTGAATGAGTTTTCTCTTTCTTTAGATAGCACTATGTTCTTGGAATGTTAGGTACACTCACAGTCCAGTACCTCTGCTTGATTAGATTGCAGTTTCCATAGAAATGTCACTAACCTATGTCTAGTTGATATGATGCTTTGACCTACCTATTCTCATTTTTCCAACACCATTGGGTATTAAAAACCCACCTACATGTTTAAATTCAACAGAAATCAGCTGATAGTAAAGAAATAAGAACAGTATTAGACTCTTAGTTTACATGATTTCCTAGTGGGGGTTTTCTATAGCAAGAACTATTCTTCCATATCTGAGTGGATGTCCCCAAATATTTTATAAGAGAGGTCAGAAAAAATAGGTAAAAATGATATTGAGTTAAGAGAATGGCATAAAACGTATCTATATGTGTGAAAGATTAATTTAAAATAAAATTATAATTTACTATTTCGTGTCTCACACAAGGGTTTTAACGTTACCATTTTATCTTAACAAGCAAAAGGTTGATACATTAAAAAAAATCCCTCCTCTTGTATTTATAAGAGAGAAACCTGCACTGAGGACAGTCCCTAATTGCAGTGACAGATGAACACAAAGACTGGCCATTTATTGGAACAATAACTAACAGCAGAATCTGCTGTGGGAACAAAAGCCAGAGCAGAGAAACCAAGAAAGTAATTGATGGATTAATAGTGGCCCAGCATATAAAATTCTGAGAGCTAAATCTTCCAGAGCAATCCAGACTTGAAGGCAAATTAGAAGGGGAAATTATATATAAAACTTACTTCCAAAAGTTTAGCCAGATTCACATAGTAAAAAATATAATGAAATCCCTCGGTAATTACCAAGAGGAGAAGAAAGGAATCTATTTTCAAATAACCATTGCAGTCTGTTCATCTTAACAAGACCTGCCCTCAACATAAATTTATCAGAACATAACAATCTTTTTGAGTTCTATTTTGTTTTGTTTGGGTCCATCTACAGCATTGTTTAAGAGTCTTTCCTGACTCTGATCTCAGGAATCATTTCTGGTAGGCTCATGGGATCATATGTGATGTCGGGGATTGATCCCATGAGCCTGTCAGAAATGATTCCTGATGTTGGGGGTTGAAGCTATAAAGCAAGATCCCTATCTCTTGAAATATTGTTCTAGCCTCATAACATAACCTTCTGTGTCATTAGTACAAATTCACTAATATAGAATATCCGATTTTAATCTGTTCTACTCTTTCATGTGAAAAAGTCCATTCCTGCCATCTTGCTCTATATAATGTATGAAAAAAAATATGAAGAGCAACTGTGAACAGACTCACTAAATGAAGAAGATTAAATCATAGAAACATCATACTTCTTCCTCTCTTATCACCTTTATTACCATATATTTAAAAACCAATTTAAAAAGATTTTTATGCATTGAATCATATTTAGCTATTAAGGACCAATTAAAAGACATGCTAAAAAGTAAATCTGAAGAGACATGCAAACACCAGACTTTCAAGGATATTGAAATAAACAGACCATAATTTAAACATATATGACCAATATGCCACCAACATTTATAATGCAGAAGAGATACAGCATGAAGAAGTGTTGGATTTTGTACATAGAAAGGATATATTAAAAGAAATATTTAGAGCTTTTAAAAAGTTTTAACACACATGAAATATTCTTTGAATTATTTTTATAGAATTATTAGTACTCAATATAAGAAAAGCTTGACTTTAAAGATAAAAAGCTGAGAGAACAAAGACTAAATAAAGAAGCACAACAGAACATCCAAGATGTGAAATAACAAATGTTGCAACTTCTCATATATCTTGGGACTATCAAAAGAAGAAAAAGGAGAGCAAAACAGCAGAAATATTTGATGCCATTATCTAAGAATTTTTCCCAAATAAATGTTAAATGCCAAACCAGTCTCAGGAACATCAAACAAAATAAATAAAAGTAAAGAATCATGCACAGACATATTTATACAAATAACATAAAAAATAAAACAAAAATAATGAACGAATCATGAAAAAAGTCAGAGGAAGACTCTTGGAGTTTTTCAAACAAAATGTGACCTGCTATCCTCTTTTCAGGCAAAAAAAAATAACTATACTTAAAAGCCCCTCTGCATTATATCTTATTTAAGCTAACAAACAGAACCCTACAACCACCATTAGTTAAACCTGAAGCTATATTTGCATCCCTGAGTATTTCTATCATTACTTTTTTTTATCAAATACCTAAAAGAATTGACCAAAAATACACTTCACAGAATAAAGAATTATAGTAAGAATTTAGAGCAAACTTATTATACAAAAACCTAATTTTTTTCTTTGTATAGCAATAAAAACTACATTTGAAGTAAAAATATTATGGCATTTACATTTGCATCATAAAATAAAAAAGAAGAACAAAAGAAAATCTGTATAGTCAGAGAAAACACTGACTCAATGTCAAATGTTGGGACAATCCCTTCAAGCAAACAATTCCCTTAAAAGACTGGGGTAGCCATACTAATAACAGGGAAAAAACTTTAGGCTTAAAAAGGTTATGAAAAAGAGATGGGCATTTTTAATAATCAAGGGATGAGTATATAACAAAGACATCACACTCCTAAAAATATGTATGCACCCAATAAAGGGCCAAACTACTTAAAACAATTGTTGATATTTTCAAAACAAAGTCTTTTAAGAATGAAATGGAAAAGAGTGGCTTAGTAGAAACATATAGAACTTTCACCCCCAGAATGTCAGATATACATTCTTTCCAATACACATGGAATGTTTTCCAAGATAGACAACAAGCTGATACATAAAACACACCTCCATAAATGAAGAGGATACATATATTATCAACTACCTCCTCAGACCATCATGCACTGAAATTAGAAAGTGAATTGCAAACAGACACAGAGAACAAAACTTTAATACTTGCAAATTAAACAGATTACTATCAAACAACCAGTGGATCATAGATGAAATCAAAGAGGAAATAAAATTTTTCCTGGAGACAAATGAAGACCCAAATTAACAAAATTTGTAGGACACATCAAAAGCAGTAATAAGAGGAAAATTTATAGCTCTGCAAGCATTCATCATGAAGGGAAAAAAGGTCCATATAAATATCTTAATGGCATAGTTTAAAAAAATTGGAAAATGACTGGGGCCCGGAGAGATAGCACAGCGACGTTTGCCTTGCAAGCAGCTGATCCAGAACCAAAGGTGCTTGGTTCGAATCCCGGTGTCCCATATGGTCCGCCATGCCTGCCAGTAGCTATTTCTGAGCAGACAGCCAGGAGTAACCCTGATGTGGCCCGATAACAACAACAAAAAAAAAAAATGGAAAATGACTAACAAAATGAACCTAATATGGGCAGTCTTAAGGAAATAATAAAACAGAATAGAGATTATTGAACTAGAAACCCAAAAGAAGTCCAAAAGGTCAATGAAAGCAAGACTTGAGTCTTTGAAAAAATTAACAAGATCAATAGCCATTAAGAAGAATAACAGAGGGGCTGGAGTAGTAGTACAAGCAGTAGGACGTTTGCCTTGCATGTGCTAACCTTGGACAGACTTCTGTTTGATCCCCAGTGTCCCTAATGGTCGCCCAAGCCCAAGCTTCTGAGCACATAGCTAGGAGTAACCCCTGAGCATCACCGGGTATGGCCCAGAAAGCAAAAAATAAATAAAATAAAATAAAAGACAAAGAGAGAACCTTAATAACTTGAATCAGAAATGAAAAAGGAAAAGTTAATATAGATAGTACAGAAATTCAAATCATGATTACTTTGAGAATTTTTATGCCACAAAACAAGAGAACCTGGAAAGAAATTTTGGATTCCTAAATCTTCCAAACTTAAATTAAAATGGTCTTGAATATCTGAACAGACCTTTCAAAATTGAGGAAATTGAAATGATAATCAAAAATTTTCCCTAAATTAAACCCCCAGCCCAGATGGATTCACTAGCAAATTTTTCAAATCTTTAAAGATGATCTACTGCCAATCCTTTTAAAGCTCCTTAGGGAATTGAATAAACAGAAACTTGCCCAATATAGTTTCTATGAAATTAGCATCACTTTGATACCAAAAGCACAGACACCACAAAAAATAGTAATACAAGCAGATATCGCTGATAAACAAAGATGCAAAGATCCTCAACAAAATACTAGCATATAGAATCTAATAGGTCATCAAGAAGAATATACACCATGTATATTCACCATGTAAATATATAGTGTATGTGCATATATATACATTAAGTAGAATTCATCCTAGAGATGCAAGAATGTTTAATATATGCAAATAGATCAATTTAATATACCATATCAATAAAGAAAAATAGGTGCAAAGAAATCATTTAACAAGATCCAGCCATCATTCATGATAAAAAAAAAACTCAATATAGTCGAGGCTATTTACCACAAGCCCATCGTTAATATTATACTCAATGAGAAAAATCTGAAAGCATTTTCTCTAAAATGTGGCACAAAATATGGCTGTCCTTTCTTGTTACTCCTATTCAATATAATACTAAAAGTATCTGGCAGAACAGTCAGGCAAGAAAAAATTGTTAAGGACATCCAGATAGGAAAGTAAGAAGTCAAGTTCTCACTGTGTATAGATGACTTAGAAAATCCTAAAGATTCCATAAAAAAAGCTTTTAGAAACAAGATGATTTTATAGAAAACTGGCAGGCTAATAAATTAATATGCAAAATTCCATGTCTTTCCTTTATACAAATGATGAAAGAAGAAAACGATATTAAAATGCATTCCCATCATAAATTTACCTCATAAAATAAACCCTGGGATATGGCAATGAGAAGGTATGGAGTCAGTGGTTGTTCCCATGACAATATGCTTCAAGTGTGGAAAAACCCTGAAACTCTTAGACCATGGGAATTTCCTTCCTTCCCCGATACCTATGCAAAAAAAAAGGGGGGGGGGTAACACCAAACCCTGCCACTCCAATGTGACCCCCTTTGGGGACCCCCGACCTGCGGGGGTAGGATAGAGGAGGTCACCAGTTATTACGTGGGTCTTCACAAGCCGGTCCGATCTTGTCTTTTCCTAAAAACCAATTCTCAAGAGGTTAAATAATGCCCAAGACAAAATTCTGATCAAAGGCCCTTTATTTCAACACCAGAGCTGTATTTATACTCTTCCAAAAAGGGGTGGCTTTACAACTTGTCAATCAATGTTCAAACATAAGCTTTTTCCAAAAAAGGGCAAAACAACTTCTTAACTCTAACAGCAATTATTCTAAAAAACAACTGCAGGAAATAGGGAGGGGTAAGAGGAGGCAGGCAGAAGGAACAAAACATCCATCTTGTTTTTGTCTCACTAGAGGGAACATCCTGTTTTTCCAATCTTAATATTGTTAAACTTCTGGTCAACAGAATCTTAAACTCTACAATTCTTAGTTAAAAGCAAGTACAATGTTTGTAAAATAAAAGATCAGACATCAATCTTTCTAAAAGAAATTCTATAAGGAACCTTTAACAAAACTCTTTTATTTAAGCAAGTTCCTCCAGGTTGTGTGACTGACTGCCCTAGATAATTTTAACTTTTAGTGGTTGGCTATTTCCTTTGTCTCAAGGACATCTGTGCCTCAGGTTCCACTCAGTAAAAGACTAAAGGCTAAGAGACTCCATATTGTCTTAGGTTCAAGCAGTCTCCCACACTCCAACATCCTTTTTCTGGTTCTGTTTTGTTTTCTTAGTTTGTTTTCCTTCTCTTTTTTCTTTCTTCACTCTTGTGGATATTTTTCGGTGATTTTTTTTTTAGTAGTTGATACCAATTTTTTTCTCTTTTCCTTAACCTTTTTATCTCCAACAGAATAGCGTAACTTGAATCATTCAGCCTCATAAATTGAGGGGGGGAAAGGATGATACCAGGATCAGTCATATGAAAATGTACTGTAAATAAAAAATGATCAGACTGGAGAACCAAACCCAAAGTCAATGATAACAGAATAGATACCCAATCTACAACAAGCTGTAAAGTGGAGACCAGTTACACTAGTATTCTGGGGAGTAAAGGAGACATGCTGATACAGGAGTAGAGGGAGGACAACATTGGTGGTGGGAATGCCCTTCATTCATTGTCATTATGTACCATAAATAATTCTGTGTAATGAAATTCAGTCACAATAAAAATTAAAAAAATAATTTAACTTTGTATAACACACTTAGAAAGACCAAATAAATTTTAAGTAGAAGAGAAAAAAAAATAAAGTACATTTGAATCATCACAACTAATTGAGATAAAAGTGTTATACAAAAAAAATACGAAACATTACTTTGAAGAAATAAAAGAGGACACAAGAAAATGGAAACATATCCTGTTTATGGAATGAGAGGATCAACATCATTAAAATGCCAATAATTCCCAAAGTATTGTACAGTATTAATGCAAACATTATAAGAATATCCATGACCATTTTTCTTTCTTTTTTTTTTTTGGTTTTTGGTTTTTGGGCCACACCCGGTGATACTCAGGGGTTACTCCTGGCTATTCGCTCAGAAGTCGTTCCTGGCAGACACAGGGGACCATATGGGGAACGGGGGATCGAACCTCGGTCCATCCTAGGTTAGTGCAGGCAAGGCAGGCACCTTACCATGACCATTTTTAAAGAAGTGGATCAAACATTCCTGAAATTCATTTAGAAAATAAATTTCCATGAAAAGATGAAGCAATCCTTGACCAAAAAAGCATGTGGGAAGCATCGCTTTCTCCAACTTTAAATTTTACTATACATAGAGGAAAACTTAGGCAAAACACTTCATGATTTTGATACTACAGGTATATTCAAAGATGAATATGTGTGACCAAGTAGAAGCAAAGATATACAAATGGAAACACATTAAAATTAGAAGCTTCAGCAGTTCAAAGAAAAGGGTGAGTAGGATGAAAGGACTGCCCATGAAAAGGGAGAAACTATTCACCAACAACCATCAAATAAAAGGTTAATATCACGGATAAACTCGGAGCACTCATTGAACTTAGAAAAATAAAAAAATAACCCTAAGCCTATCCAAAAATAGGTATAAAAATGAACAAACATTTCCTTAAAAAGAAATACAAATGGTCAAAGGCATTGGAAAAAAAATTTCAACATCAGTAATTGCAGGGAGATGCAAATCAAAAAAATAATGATAATCTCATACCACAGACACCTGCACCGAAGCACAAAGAAGAAAAATCAATGGTGGCATGGATGCAGGGGAAAATAGACTTTTATTCACTGTTAGTGGGAATGTAGACTGGGCCATTTTATTTGGAGAACAATATGGATATTCCTCAAAAAACTAGAAATCGAACTTTTTTTTTGATCCTGCAATCCCATTTCTAAGAACATACCCTAAAAACACAAAAATCACCATTCTAAAAAGCCCTCTGCACCTCTATGTTCATTGCAGCACTATTTACAATAGCCAGAATCAGGAAATAACCCAAGTGCCTGAAAACAGATGAGTGGCTAAAGACACTATGATAAATCAACAGGATGGAATACTACACAACTATTAAGAAAATACTGACACGAATTTGTTTTCACATTTGATAGATATGGAGATTGTTATGCTGAATAAAATGAGTCAGAAAGAGGAATAAGTATAGAATAATCTCACGCAATTGTAGGATGTAAGAAAAATGAAATTTAGTATGTAATAATATCCAAAAATGATAGAGATGAGGATCATAAAAACCAGTTCACAGTAAGAAGCCTGCCACTAAGAGTGGTAATTGCATTTAGGTAGTGAACTGTCCATTTTGATAAATATAAATGCAACTGATCTCTCTGGAAAGGAATGTGATGCTGAAAGGGGATAAAGAGAAATGCATTAGCAATAGTGCAAATACCAGTTTCAAAAATGAAAAGATTGAGGGAGGTAAAATGCCTCCCCCCAAGGCAGGGAGGCAAGCTTGGGTGGGAAGGAAACTGGGATATTGATGTCAGGAAATGTGCACTGGTGTATATTCTATGACGAGGACTCAAACATGTACATTTTTATAACCACATTTCCTTTTTGTTTTGTTTTGTTTTGGGGCCACACCCGTTGATGCTCAGGGTTTACTCTTGGCTATGTGCTCATAGCTTGGTGGACCATATGGAACGCCAGGTGATCTAACCGTGGTTCATCCTAGGCTAGAGCTTGCAAGGCAGACGCCTTACCTCTAGAGCCACTACTCTGCTCAGATCCATATAACCACTTCGAGAGAGAGAGCCAGAGAGAGAGCCAGAGCCAGAGAGAGAGAAGAGCCAGAGAGAGAGAGAGAGAGAGAGAGAGAGAGAGAGAGAGAGAGAGAGAGAGAGAAGTAAATGCCTGCCCAATTATGAGTAGGTGGGAAAGAAACTGGGTAGATTGTTGGTAGGAAATATGCACTCGTGAAGCTGGTATACATTCTTTTTTTTTAATGGTTTTTGGGTCACACCCGGCAGTGCTCAAGGGTTACTCCTGGCTCCGTGCTCAGAAATTGCTCCTGGCAGGCACGGGGGACCATATGGGGCACCGGGATTCGAACTGATGACCTTTTGCATGAAAGGCAAACGCCTTACCTCTAGGCTATCTCCCAGGCCATTGGTGTACATTCTATGGCTTATATTCAACTGTGAACAATTTTGTAACCATGGAGCTTAAATAAACTAATTACATTAAAAAAATAAAACATTTAAGAGGCAAGAGGAATAGTAGAGTCTATAGGGTGTTTGCCTTGCATGTTGCTTACTGAGTTAGAACCCTGGCATTCTATATGTCAGGAGTCATTATTTTTTTCTTGCCTGCCAGGAATAAGTTCTGAGTGCAGAGGCAGGAATAACTCCAGAACTCTGCCAGATGTGGGCAAAAAAAAGTTAAATCATTTAAAAATTTAAAAGTAAAAATAGATCTATACGTCAAGACTATAGAACACATAGCAAATAACAGGTTAATAAAGCTTAATTAACTTGGGCATTGTGATTGCTTTTAGACTGAAAAGCAAAGGAACAACCTATGAGATAAAAAATTAACAGGTTCAACTTCATTAAAATTCTGCTCTATGAGATACAATGTCAAAAGAATAAGAACACTAATTGCAGACTTGAAGAAAAGTTTTTCAGAAGACACATTGGAAAGCGACATTATTAACAAATACAAATGATCAGAGAAAGTTGGAGGGCTGAAAAAATCAACTAGAGATAATATAGAGACAGTTGTGAAGGTGTAGCAACATTGCAGATTATTACCATAAATATATAACACTATTGTTATTATGTAACCTAAACTATAATTTAAAAAAAACTCAAGAATAAGAATTTTTCTCTTGGTTGACAAATGTGTCTAAGAACTTAATAGACACATATCCAGAAAATATATCTTATATGGTGAATAAGTTTGTAAAAATATGCTCCAAGCTTATGTCATTAATGCAAGGCAATTCAAAACAATATGATAACTAGTAAACATCTATTAGAATAGACAAAATCTAGAACACTGACAATATTAAAAATTGTTAATTATGTGGATCAATAGGAACTCTCAGGTGACAATTCACATTGTTGCAGCCATTTCAGAATACAGTTTGTTAATATTTTTTGCAAAATTATATGAAAATAAGTACATAAATATATAGATATGTATATTACTATATACAAATAGATATATCAAGTATGTTTCTTGGGACTCTAATCCAGCATTGAAATTTATGTTGCAATGTCTTCTACTCAAAATCATGCAAATTAATGCTTCTAAAAATTAATTCATAATTTTCAAAACTTGGAAGTAACCAAAATATTCTTTTGCATTTGAATAGGTAAATTACCGATGGTTCATCCTAACAATGTACAAATGTAAAATTCAAATGGATTAAAGACCTTAATATCAAACATGATACCATAAGGTATATAGAACAACACGTCGGTAAAACACTCCATGACATTGAGACAAAAGGCATCCTCAAGGAGAAAACTGCACTTTCCAAACAAGTGGAAGCAGAGATAAGTGTATGGGAATATATTAAGCTGAGAAGATTCTGCATCTCAAAAGAAATAGTGCCCAGGACACAAGAGCCACCCACTGAGTGGGAGAAACTATTCACCCAATACCCATCAGATAAAAGGCTAATATCCAAAATATACAGGGCACTGAAGAACTTTGCAAGAAAAAAACATCTAATTCCATCAAAAAATGGGGAGAAGAAATGAACAGACACTTTGACAAAGAAGAAATACAAATGGTGAAAAGGCACATGAAAAAATGCTCCTCATCACTAATCATCAGAGAGATGCAAATCAAAACAACGATGAGAAACCAACTCACACCACAGAGATTGGCATACATCACAAAGAATGTGAACAATCAGTGCTGAAGGGGATGTGAAGAGAAAGGAACTCTTCACTGCTGGTGGGAATGCCAACTAGACCAATCTCTATGCAAAGCAATATGGAGATTCCTCCAAACACTGGAAACTGAGCTCCCATTCGACCCAGCTATTCCACGTCTACGGTGATAGCCTACGAACACAAGAATACAATACAAAAATCCCTTCCTCACACCTATATTTATTGCAGCACTATTCACAATAGCCAGGCTCTGGAAACAACCAAGATGCCCTTCAACAGATGAATGGCTAAAGAAACTGTGGTACATACACACAATGGAATATTATGCAGCCATCAGGAGAGATGAAGTCATGAAATTTTTCTATACATAGATTTACATGGAATTTATTGTGCTGACTGAAATAAGTCAGAGGGAGAGAGACACACATAATAGTCTCACTCATCTATGGATTTTAAGAAAAATAAAAGTCATTTTCACAACAATCCTGAGACAATGAGAGGAGGGCTGGAACTTCCAGCTCACTTCATAAAGCTCACCACAAAGAGTGGTGAGTGCAGTTATAGAAATAACTACACTGAGAACTACCATAACCATGCGAATGAATAAGGGAACTCTAAAGGCTGTCTGGAGTACGGTGGGGGTTGGTGGGATGGAGGGCGATTTGGGACATTCGTGGTGGGAATGCTGCACTGGTGAAGAGGGGTGTTCTTTACATGACTGAAACCTAATCACAATCATATTTGTAATCAATATGTTTAAATAAAGATTTTTTTTTGGTTTTTGGGTCACACCCGGCAGTGCTCAGGGGTTACTCCTGGCTCCATGCTCAGAAATTGCTCCTGGCAGGCACGGGGGACCATATGGGGCACCAGGATTTGAACCGATGACCTTTTGCATGAAAGGCAAACGCTTTACCTCCATGCTATCTCCCGGGCCCCAAAATAAAGATATTTTTAATAAAGAATAGTAATCAACATTAAAAAGAAATTTGTTTTGGAACTTAGTCCTATATTCTTTCTAAGAGGAGTTTCTTTTCCATTCTCTTCTACTTTCTGAGAAATTTTTCTACTTTCTAAAAAAAGAAAAGGAGTAATGGAAAGGCACTGAGGAACATTATATGTTTTTTGCAATGAAAATAATCTATCTCTAAATGATACATACTTTCTATTTTTCTTGACTTTCTTAAGTAAACATGGAGACAATAAAAGGATCAGTGGTTGTCAAATATGATTAAGAGTTGGGGATAGGGAAGTTGAAAAGGAGAAATAAATAAATGAAGCATAACGAAATTTGGGGGAAATACTGTGTGATTCATTATTATTATTATAGATATTATAATATTGTTCACACTGGTAGAATATCTGTTGTTGGTTCCTGAGTTTCAAAAGTTTGATGATTTTTTAAAATATATTTATGTCGTCAACTAGAAATAAGCCTCTGAAACCAAGTTCCTACCCTTTATCAATGAACTAATCTACCCTTACAGAGTGTTTTTCAAAAATACTTTGTAAGTAAACAAACAAGATAAAAAATGATAAGCATACATATAAGAGTGGTATTTTTACACCCTCTCTGAAGAAAATGCCAACATGTCTTGCCTTCCTAGAAAGACCATAAACTCTTAGTGAGCTCAGACCATCTTAGGCTTGATTTATGTTTCACTACGATAACCAGCACAGTGAGTACATTTATGATTGATGGATTGAGTAGTTGCAAAAACACATTTTATAGTGGTCAGTGAACCCAGGAAGGAAGAAAGCTCTCTGTCACAGCTGGAATTTTCAATATCCCTGTGGTGCTAATCATGACTTTCCTGTTGCTTTACTTATTTGACACATCTATTCCTTATCAGTCTTCACCAAGTTCTACTGTTGATATTTTGCTGTCTGTTACATTGATTTCCTACACACACACACACACACACACACACTAACACACATACACACACTAACACACACATACACACACACAAAGGACACTTCAAAAAAGAGAGACTTATGACGGCATTTTTCTTTTTTTTTTTTACTATAAAATGACACATGTGAAATTTTAAATTTGCATAAAAGAAAAAAATTGTTGGCATACTATTTTAGTTGGCCAGTTCTTCCCAAACAATAATAGCATGCCTTTTAATCCTTTCCATTTGCTTTTGTTCTTTTGTTTCATTTCAAATCTGTATTTAATAAATTGGATTGTTTTTATTCTTAAATGTGAAAAAATGATAATTATCTCAGGGCTAACCATCATTTAATTACACTTTTTCAAAAAATGTTAAAAGCATTGAAAATATTTAACTGCCAGGTGAACTTCAGTAAAGTAGCAAGATTAGGCAATACAGTGTTCCAATTCAATAAACAGCAGGATGAATTTAAAGAATGTAAGTGAATGGAGGAGAAAATGTGATTAAAATGTCAGTCCTGCCAATGGTCAATTACTTTTCCTAAAAATATACTAATAGAGTTCCTCCATCAGTTTATTGTGTCTCTTATCTCCACCATCACATTTCCTTTTTGGAAGTAAAGCTTTTAATATGGTTTCCCAAATAGTTTCGTTCTACTGAAGCAGAGGCAAGCCTTCAAAAACTATGTAACTATTACTTGACAACAGACACTTGCATTTAGTTTATCTTTCTAATAGGAAATTTAGACCTGAGACTTTCGTCTACATAATTCTATCTGACTCTTACTAGGTTGAAAGTTTGTTGTAAATGATTGAGTAAATGGGGTAGAAATGATTTATACCTGTTGGTGCTTAAAAAGGGTAAAAATTGATATCTAGGATAAGTGCAAGATTTAAGTGCAGGTAACACCATATATATACATATATATATTACATATATATTCACATATTGTGGTCTACTTATGTTAGGAAAGGGATTAGAATAATGCAATAATAGTTCTCTTATTCACACAGTCTTCTTGGAGCACATTTATATAATCAAACTAAAGTCTAGAAGAGCAATGGAGCATAGGGAAAAATTTATAAATGTGTAAAATACATCCAAACAATCAAAGATACATGCATCTTGACCTTTGATACACAAAAGAAGATAATAGGGAAGAAACTTTATTAGAGTAAACAGCAAAAACAAATGCATAATGACCTACCGGTAAATGGAAATGACAATTCCAGAAAACACTTTCATATAAAAAAAAACCCCTCAGAATTAAGCAGATAAGAGAAAGTCAAGTTTTACCACATTTAAAATAAAAAGAGTAGAAGCTTTGCTGATGGCAAAAGAGAACGTTCCTGATGAGGAACTACTCAAAAAAAATTTTTGTGAAGAAAATGTTCATTTATTATAGGAAGCAGTATAGGTAAGAGTTGAAAAAAGGTAAGTCTTTAGAAAGTCATGCCCCCCAAAAAAAGACAGTTGCTAAAAGCTTTTTTGAAGACAATAGCAGTATTATGGAGAAGAAAAAATGGGGAAATATATATAGAAGTTATACTTTTTAATAATGAAATACACTTGAAGATGAAAAAGAAGCTTCAGAGGGATTTTCTGGATTCTGGCAATTCCAAAAAATATTCCAATCCTCAATATTAAAGGACTCTTTAATATTCTTGGTCTTGCAAACATAGGAATAAAAAAGAAAAACAAAATGAAGTTGTTATTATTCAGATTTAGACATTTTTGTTTTATTTTGTAAATCACACTTGGTTTACTCACAGTTTACTCATGGCTTTGTCCTCTGATCTTTCTGGAAGTACTGGGGAGGGGGCAAATATGTGTTCCAGGTCACTACATGCAAGGCAGCTCACTTTACCTCTAAACTATCTCTCCAGCTTCTAGATTAAAATTACTTTGATTAAATCATCCATTAATTTTTATCCATATCCAACTGTGTTCAGGTTTTACTCCTGACTTGGTGCTTAAGAATCACACATGACCAACTTCAGGAATCATATAGAGATATATCATATATAGAAGTTGGTCATGTGTGATTCCTAAGCACAAAGTCAGGAGTAAAACCTGAACACAGTTGGATATGGATAAAAATTAATTGATGATTTAATCTAGGTTGGCTGTTAAAGTAATTTTTAAGGGGGTTACTTATAAAGGTTAATGCATTTTTAAGGGGTGTGGTACCCATATAGGCCACTGGACTGGGGCATGATCCCCTGTAACAGTCAACTGACAAGTTATAAAAAGAGATTTCTGAAAGTTGGGGGGAGGGCCGAAGATACCCGAGGAGAGCCGAAGATACCCGAGGAGAGCCTGTGGACCAGGGTCCTGGGGGCTCAGACCCTAACTGCCAGGCTTGGCTTGATACTCAACATAAGCTGCATCATCCAGATGTTCCTTGCTCCACTTTTCCATGACACAAAATGTAGCACTTCAGCCCCAGAGCTCCCGGCCCTCCTCAACTGACTCTATTGTGCTGTTTCTGTCTCTTTCTGTATCTCTCTGTCTCTCTCTTTTTCTGTATCTCTCTATCTCTGTCTCTCTCCCCCAGATGGCCAAACTTCAGGTGATGCAACAAAAGGCAATGTCTCCTTTTCTTATCTCAGACTGCTTGTCTTGTGGTTCACTATAGTTGGCTAAATGAAGGCAAATGCTATGTACACTGTCCTATTGCTCCTTTCCTCTGAATTTGTTTTAATTATTCATGAAACCCTTCAGGAACTTACTGTGAAAATAACAAAAATGCACATTTCTATAATTTAGGACAGAGTTTAAGTCTAAAAAAATTGAAGTAGGGCCAATAAAAGATAGGAACTAATAGAATCAGTGTCCTTGTATGACAAACTATTTAACATTCCTGGAAACCTAGCTCAAACCACAATTTTGACATGATGTATGATTAGTTCTTTTTTTTTGTTTTGTTTTGTTTTTGGGTCACATCTGGTGACGCTCAGGGGTTACTCCTGGCTATGCGCTCAGAAGTCGCTCCTGGCTTGGGGGACCATATGGGAAACCGGGGGATTGAACCGCGGCAGGCACCTTACCTCCAGCGCCACTGCCGGGCCCCATATGATTATTTCTAATCAATTTATTTCCAAAATAGAGATCATTCTTTTAAATATCCCAGCAGAATGTCTATGCATTTTTACCATCATCCCCTAGTTCACATTAAAACCGTCTCAAAAGTCCTTTCTCCTCTTTGATTCTAAACATGCTGATTTTATTTTAAACAAATTTTAGTTTTATTTTAAACTAATTTTATCTCATTTAGGTGAAGTCATACTAATTTTGTTACTATTTCTTTTAAATTTCTATAGTTTATATTATCTCAACTGTTAGGTTCTTATTTCATTGTATTCATTATTATATCCTCAATATACAATGAATAATTATAAGAAATTTGTACCTGCTGATGTTACATTACATACCATATTTTTAAAACACTACAAAGATTTAGACTATTGGCCTTTAAAAGACAAAACTTTAATTCTGGAGCAATAATATGGTGGATAAGATTTAGGCCTTGCATATAGTTAATTTGAGTTTGATCCCCAGAATCCTATTGGGTCCCCAAAATATGCCAGGTCAATTCTTGAGCACATAGCTATGAGAAACCCCTGAACATCTCCAGGTTTGGAGCTAAAACAAAAACCACGAACAAAAACTTATACCCTTATTTCTGGATAAGAGACTACTTCTAAAATATCACTTCAGAAGAAAAAGAGTTGCAGGATCATAGATGTTATGGGAAATATTTTGTTGATTATATTTTGTTGATTATTTTCTCCTTCCCTAAAATTAATACATTAATCATTAAATAAAGAAAGCATATATGTACACATATTTTGTGCATATATTTATTTGTACATATAATTATATAAATAAGCAAAATGGGTTAAAATAAGAGAAAAGGTAATCTAGATTATATCATTTATAGATTTATTATAAAGTATTGCTAAACAAAAAAGCACTGTGGCATTGTTATCAATATTTAAATAATGGATCGAATGAAAGAGAATACACCATTCATATGAACTTTTTTTTTTTTAGTTTTTTTTGTGTCACACCCGGCAGTGCTCAGGGGTTACTCCTGGCTCCATGCTCAGAAATTGCTCCTGGCAGGCACGGGGGACCATATGGGGCACCGGGATTAAACCGAAGACCTTTTGTATGAAAGGCAAACGCCTTACCTCCATGCTATCTCCAGGGCCCCCATTCATATGAACTTAAAGTCATGTTATCAACAATATTTTGGTTAAAGTACCAAGACAATTTATAAGAGTTGTGGATATAATACAGAAGCTTTGGCATGTTTTTATATGTGGCCACCCCAATTCAATTGCTAACTTCATATGACTCATCCAAATTTTATTAGGTACAGTCCTGAGAACACCTCTGAGCACTTCAGGGAACCTTAACCTTAGCAGTACTAAAACCTTGAGCAGCTGATTAAGTCAACAGAACTCTTTGTAAGTGACTCCTAAATCTCCTGAGTTCTACTTGGAAATCTTGCACCCATAAAGGAAAAACAAATAGTAACAAATAGTAAAAATAGAAAGTGAGGGCTGGAGCGATATAGCACAATGATAGGGCATTTGCCTTGCATGCAGCAGATTCAAGACAAAAGGTTTGACACCCAGCATTCCATATGGTTCTCCAAGCCAGGAACTTTCTCAGTGCATAGCCAGCAGTAACCCCTCAAAGTCACCGGGTGTGACCCAAAATTCAACCCCCAAAAACCCAAAAGAAACAGAAGGAGATGGATAGTCTATAATTCTGAACTGAAATAAAGTAAATAAATAAAGAGAAATGAAATAAAAAGTAAATAAATGAAATAAAGAGAAATGAAATAGAGAAATAAAGTAAAAATCCTATGCAGAGCATTATAATCAATGCAATACTTATAAAATATTATTCTAAAATAAAATAGAACAATCATCTCTAAATTTGTGTGGAAATAAATAAGAACCAAAAAAAGTCAAGGTGATGATAGATATTGAGACAAAGAACTAAGACATCATGCTTTTTGATTTGAAACTAGTCTACAAAATTATAATCACTCATTATAAATAGTACGTGTTAATTGAAGACAATCTAATATGTATGTATGTATATAGTTAAGTTATGATAGAGAAACAAAAATATGAAATAAAGAAAGGAAAATTTCTTTAATGTATTATGTTGGACAAACTAGAAAGCCATATGTAAAAGAACAAAACTGCTTTATCTATTTTGCATTATTAACATCTTATTTGAATTCATAGTCCATGGTAATTTATTTATTTATTTATTTATTGGGTTTTGAGGTCACACCAAGTGACACTTATTTTTGGCTATGTACTCAGAAATCGTTCCTGGCTCAGGGGACCATATGGGATGCCAGGAATACAATCCAAGTTCATCCTGGATCAACCACGTGCAAAGCACATGCCTTGCCACTGAACTCTGGCCTCCCTTACTCTACAGTGATCTAAAATAGATGGAAAAATTTAATGATAACCTGAACCTATGAAATATATATATAATTTTGAAATAACTGTTCACTAAACTGGTTTCCAAGATGTATTTGGGGATTTGACTTTAATTTCAAGGGAAACAAAAACAAATATAAGTAAATGGGATTACACATCATACTAACAAGAAGGCATTTTCAGAGTGAAATAATCAAAACTAAATCCCATGACATCCTGCTATATGGGAGAAAATGTTCAACCACTCAACATATAACAAAGGCCTTAATAACAAAGATACATAAGTAATTCAAAAAATGAACCAAAATAGTACTAACCAAAAAGATATGTGGAAAGATAAATTTAACTGAAGCAAATATATAGATGGGACAGTAGGCACTTTTGGGTGCCCTTTGTACTTATTTTTAGGAAAATGCAAATCAACATTTCATGTTTATCAAAATGTTTTACATAAAAAAGGCAGAGAAAAAACAAGTATTGGTAGAGAAGTGGAGAAACACAAACGCTTGTTCAGTTTGAGTAGGAAAGTAAATTTGTCAGGCCTCTATGGAAAACAAACTTTTACAACTCAAAATACTAAAAATGGGCTTAATATATAATTCAGTTATAAAACTTTTAGGTGTCTATCCATGTTATTAATTTGAAAAATATATATTTATACCTATGTGCTATTTACTATGGACATTAACAGTTGTTCCATAAAGCAACCCAAGTTCCTAACAAGCATGGATAATTAAAATGCAATATAATCACAATGAAACAACTTTTATATGTAAGAAATTTGTACTAAATTTTATTTGTAAGAAAAAGTGAAATCTTGGGTGGAACTAGAGAATTTTCTGTTAAGTGAATGAATGTTCTTGTAAGATTATCTCATTCACAGGTAAAATATAGGACAGCCAACAGAAACATGTCTAAGGACTCAAGTTCTAGAGTTATAGTCATGAGAGAAGTGGAAGGAAGAAGAAATTAAAGTGGGGCTCCAATTGACAGTAAAGATGGAGATGTTGTTATGAAACAACATGAAATTGTACCCCTTAAGTCATGGAAACTACTTCAGTATTTTTAAACAGGGAATTACTAGCATGCTTTAATTTTTCAACATTTTAACATAAGACACAAAAATTATAAGACATAAATATAAAACTTAATATCTGGTATTCATTAAAAGTGAAGCACTTTTTTGCTCTTACTATAAAAGTAAAAACTTACTATAAAAGTGAAACAGAAAGCCACAAACTTTGAGAAAAAATTTAAAACATCTGAGAAAGGCTTTGAACCTAATGAATGCAAGCATAAAATAATTCCCTTTGTTCCTATTTGTTTTATTTTTATGCTTCGTATTGTGTTGGTTGGTAGAAAAACTATCAGTAATATTCTAAAGAATGGAAGACATGACTCTATTCCACCAATTTGATGAATCTGTCACTAGGATTCATGAAAGGTATGACATCTTCATGAGAATTTATTATTAAAACACAGAACATTTCTACTGCAATTTTGTGTAATTTTAATGATAGACTTATCTGGAGCCAGATAAATATTTTTATATACTAGAAGTCTCCATTAAATTAGTACCTCTAAAAGACAATGTTATTTATTTTTTTAATATAGATTCAGAACCTCTGTCTGAACTTGGAATTCCATTTTCTGAAATGTGTGTGTTTCTTGATACATCAATAGAACATAAACATGTACAGGCCAACATAAGAGGCACAACTCTCCTTTACATGACAATATGCATTATCTTAATAAACAAACAAATTCAGTTCCATTCAAGCTAGAATGTGTCATGAGTCCAAGGATGAAGTAAGTCAATTTTTACATTTAAAAAAGTGTTTATCAAAAGGTACTGAGATTTGATTGTTTACATTTTCCTTATTACCTTCTTCATTTTCTAGGAGGATAATTTGATAACTAAATGAAAGTAGAACATATCAGACAATAGTCCTAAAGGTACATATAAATTAGTTTGAAATTGGCTTTTATGGAATAAACTTGCCATCATCTTTGAGTACTTGTGAAATTTCTAAGTTGTAGCTTCCCTGACCAAGCTGAAAAATTTTATATGTTAATAAGGTTTGATTTTTTTCTGGGTTTTTGAACTATATTTTAGTGTATTGCTATCACTTCAGTCTCCTGGATATTATTTTATTTTTAATAATATTTTTATCTAAGTGTCATGGTTCCAAATGTGTTTGTAGTTGGGTTTCAGTCATAAAATGTACACACCCCATTCACCAGTGCAACCTTCCTATCACCAATGCCCTCCAACTCTCTCTGTGGTTTAAATTCAATTTAAATTTAGTGATTATTCATTAAATCCTGCTTTATATTTAAGTATGGCACATCAACTGACAACAAAAGTTCAATACTGGCCAATATTTATGAGTTCATAAAAATGAACTAAAATATTTGAATCTCTTCCTTAATGAAGTTGTGTATAAAAATGAAAAACTTGCTTTTCCTAATAATATACCAGATACAGTCTCCTAGATTAGTTTTCTATAATTGATCCAAATTCTTTTGATAAGGTCCTGCAGTATATTTGGTAACTGATCCGTAACACAGTTTGTGAAAGTCTTGACACATTTGTTTAGACTGGCAAATTATCTTTGTATTATCACTTCTGAATAATGTTGTCACCATAATTTTCATGTTTTTAGTATTTTTTAGCTCTTACTATAAATATTTTATAAATATTCTTATATATTTCTCATAGTTATGAAACTCCAATTCAACATTTATTAATATTTTTATGACTGTATCCCATTCTGATCTTGCTTGCTGGCTGTGGTCTCCTCTTTGTCTTACCAGTAGGTCTCTTAGTATTGTGAAATAGTTCACAATTTATGCAATTTCATCTATGGCACATTGAAGTTTTCTGTAGTCCTGTAAGAGGGCCATAATGCCCCCTAGAAATCCATTATAATCATATTATCTACAGAAAACATACTGGATCATTAATACTCAAGTATTGTTTTTTACTTATAGTGTAAATTCATTGAAGAGATCTAGACTGAATAAAAATGTCAATAATAAACTTGATGTGCCAGATAAACAAAAAGGTGGCCATATTTATATTATATAAAATAGAAATTCATTGAGGTTATAACAATATCTTATTTTTATCTCAGGAGTGCTATTTGTCCCTAGGTATTTGTCCCTCGCCCAAAGAGAAGTAAATGAAAAGGTAAGGGGACTGTTAACCATAACCATTGGGATCTGCATAGCTATATGGTTCAAAGAAACAGAGGCAATAAGAGAGGCACCAGAATTCTCTTTGTGTCCACTCTCACTACTTCTAGTATAATATCGGAAGTACTAGTCATTCAAATTAGACAACAAATGATATCAACAGCATTCATGAAGAAAAATAAAGTCTTGCAGGTGACATGATAGTGTATTTTGAAAATCCTGGGGCCGGAGAGATAGCATGGAGGTAAG
>PVKC010007638.1:0-29250 GCA_004027635.1 Crocidura indochinensis
ATTTACAGTTGTTAAACCATACTTGCATTCCTGGGATGACACCAACTTGATCATAATGAATAATCTTCTTGATGAGGCATTGGATCCTATTTGCTAGGATTTTGTTGAGGATCTTTGCATCTGTGCTCATTAGAGATATTGGTCTGTAATTTTCTTTTTTGGCAGCTTTTCTGTCTGGTTTTGGTATCAAGGTGATGTTAGCTTCATAAAAGCTCTCTGTAAATGTTTCTGGTTTTTCAATTGCATGAAAGAGCCTAGTCAGGATTGATAGTAGTTCCTCTTAAAATGTTTGAAAGAATTTATTAGTGAATTTATCTCAGTCTGGGTTTTTGTTTTTGGGCAGACATTAGATTACCATTTTAATTTCCTCAATGGTGATGGGATGTTTTGATATGCTACATCTTTCTTATTCAACCTTGGGAGGTCATAAGAGTCCAATAATTTATCCATTTCTTCCAGGTTCTCATATTTGGTGGCATAGAGTTTCTCAAAGTAGTCTCTGATTACCCTTTGAATCTCTGCAATATCTATCGTGATCTCCCCCTTTTCATTTCTAATAAGGATTATCAAGGCTCTCTCTCTCTCTTTCTTTGTGAGTTTTGCCAATGGTCTATCAATCTTGTTTATTTTTTCAAAGAACCAACTTTTGCTTTTGTTGATCTTTCGGATTGTTTGGGGGTTTCCACTTTATTGATTTCTGCTCTAAACTTTGTTATTTCCTTCTGTCTCTCTATTTTTGATTTCTTTGGTTGATCATTTTTTAATTTTATGAGATACATCATTAAGCTTTTGAGGTATGCCCCTTCTTGAAGTAGACCTTTCAGTTTTTTCTTTAAGGCTGGTTTTGCATCTGTAAAGTTTCTGAGCTGTTGCTTATCAGTGAAGCTATGTATACTTCCTTCAAACCTGAATGTGAGTTGGGCTGGGTGCAGTATGCTAGGTGAAGCATCCATTTCATTCAGTCTTGTCACAGTGTCCCACCACTGTCTTCTGACCTTGAGAGTTTCTTGTGATATGTCTGCTGTAAATCTTATGGATGCTCCTTTGATTGTAATTTTCCTTTTTGATCTTGTTGCTTTCAGTATCTATTTCTATCTGTTGAATTTGTCATTGTAACTAGGAAGTGTCTTTGGGTGTTTTTCTTCAGGTCTCTTTTAGCTGGTATGCTTCAGGCATGCAGAATTTAATTGCATGCGGTCTTCAGCTCTGAGAGTTTCTCTGTGATGATGTCTTTGACTGTTGGTTCTTCCTGTGCATCCCTTTCTGGGCCTCTGGGGCCCCAATGATTCTTAAGTTGTTTCTGTTGAGTTTATCAAAGACTTCTATTTTCATCTGTACACATTCTTTGAGTAGTTTTTACATTGTATGATCATTTGCCTTAAGGTTCTTTTCCAATTTCTTCTACTGTATGGAGTTGTTATGCATTTGATCTTCCAGTTAACTGATTATGTCCTCAGCTGCTGTTACCCTGGTGGAGATGCTTTCTATTGAATTTTTCAGTTCAGCTACCATGTTTTTCAGATCTTTTATTTCAGTTTTTCTCATTTCTGTCTTTGTGTTCTGTTCAGCTAGAGCTATTTTTTTTATTTCCATGAGGATTTTCCATATTTCTAAACTCCTTATCTGAAAGATTAATCAGAAGATTGATATTTTTGGGAACATCAGAGCTATCATCTTCATTCTCTGTGAATGGTGTTTGCCTGCAAGATTTCCCCATTGTCATGCTTGTAGTGTGATTCTTTTCTGCGTGTTATGGTGGAGTTCATTAATTAGAAAGTGTGTACGACTGCTCCACTTCACTTCATGGCCCTGTATGGAAGTCTTGATGATAGTGGTATTGAAGATCTTCCATGCTTTTCTGCAGCCTCTTGGAGAGTGATTTTTGCTGGGCCCTTCTCGGCCCACTCAGTAGAGTTTCAGGGTATAGAAGAATAGAGAAACACGCTATTTTTTTTGAAGCACGCTATCTAATCATATCTTAAAATACATAGATTGTATCCATGTTTGAGCTCCTGTAAACTACATGGCAATAAACACTGGGTAGGTCTTATTTGTGTGGGACTCTATATTTTTAGATAGATTCACAGAAATGGATTTGCTAAATTTTTAACTTTTTGAGGAAATGCCATGTTATTTTTTATTATAGTTGTACTGATCAAAATTTCTACTTTCTCTTTAATATCATTTACCAGTTAAAATATTTACTTTAGACATTGCTAAAAATAGTACCACAATCTTGCTTCATTTTGGGCTTATTTTAATAATGATTTGGCTCTTACATGTAGCTATTAAATGTTACCTTTTTATAAAGACTTGACTGTACATTTTTGTTTGTTTTGATTTTGAACTATACCTAGCAGTGCTCAGGGGTTCCTCCTGACTCTATGCTCAGTAATCACTCCTGGTGGTGCCTTAAGGACCATATGGGGGTTGAACACAGAGAGTTGAATTGAGGTCAGCCACATGCATGGCAAATGCCCTACCAGCTATACTATCATTCCAGCATTGATTTTACAAATATTTATTGGATAATTTCTCATTCTTTAGCTAACTTGAAGGGAATCTTTTGATAAGAACTGTATATCTCAATTATCTGTACTAGTTTCACTAACATTATACTTCTTTTTTATTACCTGGGTATCATGTTTTTCCCCTCATAAGAATGTGACATGTCCATCTTCTTCATAATAGACCTCGGTCTCCCTTCTTGCCTGGGCAGAAGCATTAGGCACAGCCCTTTCTCTTCATATTCTCTTAAAGATATTGCATTCTTCTCTTTCCTCTAAGTTGAGTTCTTGGAATTCAAGCAATACCAGTCTACCTGCAAATGATTGGCTTAGATGCGGCACATGAATTCTGGGAGGCACAAGCTCATACTGGACTTGAATGGAGTGACAAGACAATACACCCTAGAATATGATCACTGAAGAACCCAAGAGTCATAACCATGAGCAATGGGAAAAAGTGGAGACAGGAGAACAATTCTCTGATAGCCCCTAGCCACCCTACATTACTACTGTTTTATTTCATCTGTGGCCATATCTGGTACCTGTGCTTTGTATAGACCATGGTGTCCAGCTCTGCAGTCCTTTTTGGCATGTCTCCTAGATATGTTGGAAATAAATCCTTCCTGCCTCCCTTTTTCTCCTCACCTTCTCTGTGGTCTCTCACCTCCCCCAAAGTCACCCATATGCTTCCTTCATAGAAATTCTGGGTTAAGGAAAAAGAGATTTTACAAGAGGTAAGGCACTTGCCTTGCATGTGACCCACCCTTGTTTTGGCCCTGGCACCAGGTATCTGAGCACCAAGAATCAACCCTGAGAATAACGCCAAGAATAGTTCCTAAGTATCACAGATATAACTAATTTCAACACCCCTGAAAGAAAGGAATTATAGACTAGAACATTCTACACTGGCAATTTACATTTCAAAAACCAGTTTCCAGATCTAAGACAGTTGACAGATTAAACTGAGCTGGTTGCAGGGAAAACCACTTTCACATGACAAAAGCCAACCATGTCACCATGGTGTTTTGAGTTCCAATTACTGCTTAGTGTGCAAGCAATAATAAAACACTAAGAGGACCAGGTAAATGTTAGCTGGGGTGGTGGTGGGGCAAGTGTCCTCTTTGGAAGCCACTTTGGAGAAGTCTCTTGTGCCATACACAGCAGCTGCAAAGAAAGCTGTTCCTTCTTTGTGCTAACCATAAACAAGTGATACTGACCAAATAAAGAGAGATAAAGTATGAAAAATAGAGTTGAGACAAAGCCCAACTTATGGTGAGTTATGCAATTCTTTTGTCTCTAAATAAAAACCCATTTCCCAATCTGAGAATAATTCAAATAAATAGAAAATGAATTGTATCAACTACTACTTTACAATAATATAAACAATGGTACTGAAGTGTGTGTCTTTGCCTGCCTCCTCCTAAAACTCCCCAGAAAACACAGCAACATGCACCCCATTCTCCTCTACTCTTCACTCCACCTCTCAACACCAGTTCCCATGAGGACCCATCAAAGGGTGGTAAAATACGAGACAAGTTAACTCAGGATTTTCCACACCTGCACTTTCTATTTGCTAAATCCATTTTTTGGTTTGGGTCCAGAGTGAATTGTTTTGTGCTTGGGGACTGTTTCTTTCCCCGTGGTTTCTGCATGTGGGCCAACAATCACAATGTGGTGAATGTATTAGAAAAGACACCAAATGTTGATATTCTCCAACTTAGAGGCAGGATTTGAATCACTCTTCTCTGAATTCTGTAGTAGCATTTTTTCCCACTACCTTTCTGCAGGAAGTGATTGCATACTTTTAAAATAACTTAGGTGTTAGAATGAGTTGGCCCGCCTTAATATGACTGAGATAAAATAAAATTAGAAATGCACATATTTTATACAGATAGTGTAGCCAAAGTCATCTTCATTTTCCAGCTAAGAAGTCCCTGATTTATCACTGTCCCAGGAGTGCTTGTGTCTTCCTAATATGATGCAATTCCATCTATCTGATGAAGAGATGCTTGTTTTCATAGACCTTGGACTTGAAGCATTTATGGTATTGTTCCTGCTAATTATGGGTCTTTTTCACCCTATGAAACATGTGGCAGGTACGTCAAAAATTACTTTGCAATGTGGATGACATGCCCTCTCCCCCAGTGATTCTGGAATAACTCTCAGAGGCGTTTGGGGGCAAAGGGAAGATGGGGTGCTTTCAGTTGCTTGCTCAAAGATGGTGGGTTTGGGAGGGGGAAAGGCAAGTGGTGCTGAATTGTTTTTCCCAAAAGGGGGTTATAGGAAAATAAGCATGGGGACTTGATTCCCAGTGACAATTTCAACTTGAGTTGCTTACCTATAGACAGTGGTTCTCAAATAGTGGGGCGTGCCCCCAGGAGGGGGTGAGGCTCCGTAAATGGGGGCACATTTGGCCTCAGCAAAACTGTCATAACAAGCTAAACCCCTTGTTTATGTCTCTGTATGTCGTTGGAGCTGAAAGTTGCCGTGTCCTACTTGGAAAAGCTATGTATTGCAAAACGAGCTCATTGTAGCCTTTAATCCAGAATCACCTCTGATTAAAAAATCAGCTCAAATTATTTTATATATTTTTGTTTTGCAGGTTAAAGTTTTTTTTTAAATAAAGATACTATTTACAGTCCCGCGAGGGGTGCGAAAAATCTTTTCTTCTTTGTAGGGGGCATGACAGAAAATAATTGAGAAGCACTGCCTAAAGCATTTTCTGGTTTTGACAGAGGCTGTGAGTGGGAGCTTAGAAAAGCAAACAGTTGATTCCTCACCAGTTGCTACATATTAACTAGCTCAACCTTCAGGTGGTGGTGGTGGTGGGGGGGGGAGGTTGGGGGCATGAGCATCTAATAACAACTGAGGCCAGAGGTGAAGGCGTTGTCAATATTGTACTAGAGGTGAGGAGTAAGCATTGGGCCTATTTGCCTAAATTTGAGCCCAGGATCCTCCATCACCACATCCTTCCTCTCTAAGAATGTCCTGTCTAATAATCTCTGCCAGCTTTTATAGTCCCCAAGAATACCTGCATGCCATGCTCTTGTTGGCCATCTTGTTGGCTTTTACTTGCACCATCTCTTCTTCATACAACTCCACATTGACTCATCACCCTCAATCTCATCATTTTTGCTCTCAAAGAAAAATTTCAACTCAATTGCTCCAGCTCCTCACTTCCTCCCTTCCTATTTCCCATCTTTCTCACAACACTACTTTTCTGAAAGAGCTACTTCCTCCTCCACATCTATATATGATAAGAACCATGTCCTGAATAACACTGTGGTGTCCAAAGTGAGTCCTGAGTCTGGCCAGCACATGACTCTTCCTTCAGAAATTGCTGAAAGGATCTTGATCAAGGAGGAGTCCAAAAATGCTTTCAGCCTGCATGGCACTTTTTCAAAAGACATTTGGATTTAAGACCTTGGTGCAGTGAAACAAGGGGAACCAAGTTCACGACTTTCTAACGTATATAATGGGCACTTTCTCATCCACCCATTCATAGCTTATCCTTCTCTCATTCTCCCCCAGGACCCCCATCCCACCCACCCAAACTTCTAACAACCTTCACTCTTGCAACATTTCCCATTCCTTCTCTTAGCAATGATTCTCAGTTAATTCTGCCCAGGAAACAGTAGTTTTGCATGCAACAAACACACAACTGCTAGTCCAGCAACTTCTGACAAAAGTTGAGTAGGGCACTGTTCAAATATCTGGCTGGAAACTCTGGTTCCCCAATATTTTTTGTGATTAGTCTTAAGGGACCACAATAGCTGGTGAAAACTGAATCTGTTATGGTCAGCTTCCTGCCGTTCCCAACCACGTGATCTCTCTCTCCCTCCCTTCTTCCTTCTTCTTTCTCTCTTTCTCTCTCTTCCTCCCTCTCTATCTCTCTCCTTCCATCTCTCCTTCCCTCCCTTCCTCTCTTTCTCTCTGTCTCTGTCTCTCTGAATTGGGAATATTCAAAGGGCAGATAATGAATCATTTTTTTCATTTCCATTCACTGCAAGACTGAGATTTATCAACAACTAATTAAGTAATGGCCAAGTCTGTTCATCATAATACCAAGTCCACAAAAGCTTAAAGAGTAAATTGTGACCCACAGCTTGAATTGATGAGCGACCCTATTATTCAGAGCACAGGGCACCCAAGGCAAGTATTTTTGATGCATTCTCTTTTCTCTCTTTGTAACTTTACATCATAACCCCAGAAAACTTTCTCAAGCGTGCCTTCTATTTGTCACAAAGGAGACAAAGGAAAAAGTGTGAGTTTAACAGAGAAAGGACACATCCTTGGGCTGGACAATCTGTGTTCAGTGGAGCATGTGCCTTGAATGCCAAAGGGCCTCCAGTTACCATCCCTGGGACCATAATTTTCCCCTCCAGACCCTACCCCTAAAACTTCACCCTGGTCCCTAAACTAAAAAGAATTAAGTACAAATCCAAACAATGGTACAATTAATGAGCTTTTACATTCAAACACAGAACAATTTTCCAATAGTTTGTGATATTTTATTGCTTTACTCGGAGACTAGCTAAGATCTTTGATAACTAAGTTAATATAAAACTAGAGGGGAGAATTATTCATTTCAATGAGAGTGCGTTATATGCTGACAGTGGCATTCTAGCAATTGCTCCAAGTGACCTAAATGACTATAAAGGAAAATATACATATGCACACACATATACACACACAATCTTAGTACCCAGGTGGCTTAGTTATGAAAAACTTTTACTACAAAAGTAATATCATAAGATAAAGTACATAATTCTGAAATGTAAAGTTTCTAACAAATGGCATTTAAAATGCTTTTCATCTTAAAAGTGTGTGTGTGTGTGTGTGTGTGTGTGTGTGTGTGTGTGTGTGTTTTGGGGCTACACCCAGCAGTGTTCAGGGTGTATTCCTGGCTTTAGGCTCAGTTGATCATTCCTGTTGGGATTTGGAGACCGTATAAAGTGCTGGAGATGTAAGGTAAGTGATCTACCTGCTGGGCTCTCTCTCTTTCTCTAAACACTCATGTTTTTTTCATTTTTTGTTTTGGAGAACACATCTGGCAGTGCTCAGTCAGGGCTTTCTCTTGGCTCTGAGCACTAGTGAAATGCCTATACGTGAAACATCTACTTTCTATACCTAGCAATGTTCAGGGGACCCTATGAGGCATGAGGTTGGTTGTGTGCAAGGCAAGTGCCTTACCTGTTATTCTAGTTTCCAGCCAAATAAATAATATTCTTAGGAGCCAGACCAGTTGTTTAGTTCGTGTGTAATTCAGAAAGATATTATCCAATACCAATGCACTTCAACATGAAAGAGAATCACAGTAGAGGTAAGGAGTGAATCCATGAATTTGGGAGAAAAAAAAAATAAAGCCTCAGGCTCACTAGCGAGATCATTCATGAAAACCAGCATTACGCACATTTCTAGAAGGAACACGAGAAGCTGTTTCTCCTCTCAGGAATGCAAGAGAGACCATGAATGCTGCTGGTGGTGCAGAAAAGGGTGCTCAGTACCATCACGCAGAGCCCTGGGTATTTCACCAGGCCTTGTTTTCCTGCTCTGCTTGAGGTGCAAAGGAGCTCAGGGGACAGGAGTCAGGGGAAGACCTGCCCTTTGGAATTCCACACTGCGTGAGAGACTCAAGCAACAAAACCTCTGTCCCTGAGGTTCATTTCTAGTGCTCTGGAGAAGCATCTGAAGAGAGAGAGAGAAAGAGAGAGAGAGAGAGAGAGAGAGAGAGAGAGAGAGAGAGAGAGAGAGAGAGAGAGAGAGAGAGAGATCCCAGAGTCAGGATTCAGCTGGGGAAGGGAGGGAACCGGTGATTGGATTTATGGCAAGTTTACTAAGCAAAGATTGGGGAACAGTCATAGAAAGGTAGACAAGGATCCCAGAGAAAGATCATCTACAGGACTAGGAGTTGAATTACTTGAACTCTGCCCTTTCTCCAGACTTATCAATGTCTTATTCAAAATTCTTATATTTGAGGTCATGGCCCAGGACCACCAAGTCAAAATGTATTTACTTTCATATGAAAGGTGTTGCTTGAACACTTTTTGGCATAGTTTTATGACTGAATGTCTGCTTTTTCTTGGTTGATTGCTGCTGCTGCTGCTGCTGCTGCTGCTTCAGCTTTCCTATTGCTTACATTTCCCCCCTTTTTATTTTGCTATCTATAAGGACAGGAAGAATTTTGTGTGTTTTCATTTTCACACATTGTATATTAAATGAAACGTGTTAGATGTACTTGGTTCTTATTAGTAGTTTCCTGTTATTTTCCTACCCATATTGTGACTTGATTTCAGGCATTTTCAAGCTAAAACCTACCAGACCATTTTCAAAGAACAAATGTTTATGAATCATGGAAAAATGTTCTAAGCACTTTCAAAACAAAATATCCCCTCCATCCAAGACTGAAGATTTGCCCAAACATTTCTTTGAGCAGTCCTATAACATTAATTTTTGCACATAAAACTGATTTATTGTAGAAAATAATTTGGAGTGTTTTATTTATATGTTCCCGGTGAGCTGAATTTTTTTTAATATGAATAAAATACCAAAAGTTGTGGCTGTGAATTCTCCTTATATTGAGATTTCCTTGTTAAATATTGAAATCATAATTGAGTATGTGATATACCAACTTCCTAATTCTGATTTTTGCATGGTATATAGTTCTTCAACCTTTCTGTATTTCTGCATCCATCACATCAAGGATAAAGGAAGTTTTTGCAAAACATCCTGCTGGAACTTGTTTATTTTTTTAATATGATCTTCCAATCTCCATTCTAATTTAATTTATTGGAAAATTAGTTTTGAATTAGCATCTTACTTAAATTCTAAATAAATAAATTTTAATTAAGTTTCTAATTTAGTTGATTAGTCAATGTTATTACTTTTAAATTTGTTGATATTTTCATTGAATTAAGATTAGTTTTAAAGTCTACAACTTTTTACTGGAGTGTTTAGTCTATGTTCTAAGTAATTAGTGATATGGTGGAAAGCTTTCTACCACTTTGAAATTAATTTGTTTTTGTCTCATTTGGTATTCTATCCTTTTATATGGTTTGGCTTTTGGTTTTGGGCCATATCCAGTGGTGTTCAGGAATTTCTTCTGGCTCTGCACTTAGGGATCACCTGGTGGACTGGGGAACCAGATAGGGTGGTGGGAGCCAAACCCAGATTGGCTACATCTAAGGCAGGCACTTATTTGCTGTCCCATCACTCAAGTCCCTGCTATTTATTTCTGTTTCTTGTTTCCTGTCTTCTTTTTCTACTAGAATTACCTTATTACTCTTAAGATCAATTTATTTTTATTTTTAATATAAAATTTTTATTTAAGCATCAAGATATTAAAATCAATGTAATATGCCTATTGTCTCATTAGTTATAACTAGGCATTATAACATGAAGTTTTATAGTTAACATTGTCAACATAAACCTAATAAGTATACTTCACATCACATACAAAGCTGAAAAGGTATAATTTAACCTATCTGCCTATTTTTGTTATTGTCATATTTAATTAAGCCAATTACTTTTTGCTGCTATTGAAGGTTCTAGAAAGCACATCTTTTAAATAAATTAAGATCTCTTTTTCCAGGGCCGGAGAGATAGCACAGTGGTAGGCATTTGCCTTGCATACAGTCTAACCAGAGGGACCTGGTTTGAATACCTGAATTCCATATGATTCCTCAGCCTGCCAGAGGTGATTTCTGAGTGCAGAGCCAGGAGTAGCCCCTGAGCACTGCCTGGTGTGGCCTCCCAAAAAGCCAGTTAATCAATCACTCAATAATTTTTCAAAAATCTCTATTTTCATCTGATATCATTTTCCTTCATGCTAAGTAATGCCCATTATCTTTATTTTAATATAGAACTGATCCACTGTCCCTTCATGTTCTCATATTTTAGCTTAATTTTTTTTTTTTGGTTTTTGGGTCACACCCAGCAGTACTCAGGGGTTACTCCTGGCTCCATGCTCAGAAATTGCTCCTGGCAGGCACGGGGGACCATATGGGGCACCGGGATTTGAACCGATGACCTTTTGCATGAAAGGCAAACGCCTTACCTCCATGCTATCTCCCGGGCCCTTAAAAATTTTTCAGTTTGTAGGGCCAGAGTGATAGGACAGCAGGTAGGGTGCCTACTCTGCACATAAATCAATTCAATCCCTTGCACCCCATGTGGTCTCGCAGTTCATCTGAGTTTAGAACCAGGAGTAAGTCCTGAGCACAGCAAGTGGATGTGACCTGCAAATCAACATATATATATATATAAATTTGCATTTTTATTTATGTAGAAATCTCAGTTGATATTGCATATATTCAAAACACTATTTGCAAGAGTTTTTCTTTTTTAAATTTTTATATTTCGATTAATAATATGCCAACATGTCACTTTCTTTGTATTTGTACTGCTTAAGATTTTCTCAGTTTATTCAATAGGTTATTTGACATTTTTTCACCAAATTGTGGGGAAATTATGGCTATTAAGTCTTCAAGTATCTTTTTCTCTCCTATCTTTTGATGCTCCTATTATATGTTTATATTAGTTATCTTGAAAGTATTCCAATCTCTTTGTGTTATGCTCTTTATTTAGTTGTTTTTCTATGTTTTCACTTGCATGATTTTATTATCCCTTAAATTCAAAGATCCCTTTGCTGTACCCACAATATATTGTTAAATGTACCCTGTGAGTTGTTGGTTTTTCTTGTTTGTTTGTTTGATTTAGTTAAATAAGTTTCAGTTCTTGAATTTCTTTCAGATTCTTTTTCACAGTGCTGCTTCTCTACTGAAATTCACCAGCTGTTGGGTCCTCAATGACCCTTTTATCTTTAAGTCTTCGAAAATGTTTTCAAGTTCTGGTTTTAAGTTAAACATTAGAGCAAATTTCTATTGATGGGTTTTTCTCTTGACTCTGAAGCATTCCTTGATTCTTTGAAACTCTACTAATTATTTGTAGGAATTTCTCACAAAGGTGCTGATTTTTTATTTCGTATGACCACAATCGCTTTCCCATTCAGCTGCCATTCTGTGCTGTTGGTTGGTGCACAGAAGGTGATTTCATCTCATTAGACCTGGAACATGCTATTACTCCAGGATGTATCACCCCTCCCATGATTCAGTGTGTCCCACAAGCATGATGCACCTCCATCCCCAAATCCCATGGCCTCTGATACAGAAACAGATGTTGACACTCACTGGAGAACTCATGCTGTTCTTCAGATGTTGCTTTCTTTAACTTCTTTTCCTGCAGAGTTCAGGTTCAATCAGGCATGAGGTGTTTATCCTCAGACAGGACTTAGCCTCTGTGTCCCTCTTTCTGTACTTTTTCCATGTTCCAGATGTCCTGCCTGACATTCCAGGTTAGTAAGATGATGCTTTCTCTGTGTTCTGAGGGTCCTGGGTTCATGGCTCAGTCTACCTGGCGCCCTGCTAAATTCCTTCTCATACGGAATAAGTGACCTTTCAGACACTGAGAGCTGGAATTGATCTGTTCTAGGCATGTACAAGAATTTGTGTGCATGCGTGTTTCTACACGTTTGGCTCCAGAGTTGTCCATTATGATCTCCAGTGGATGTTCCAATAGAACATTTTCTCCTTTACAAAGGCCAGAAATCCGAGACTGCTGCTTGAAAACGTCAAGGAGATGGCACAGCATTGAATGCCTTGCTTTGTGTGCCGCCCTCTGTTCAATCCCTGAAATAAGTAGCATTTAACTCAAAGTTGTATCAGTGAAGCTCTAAGATTTCCCAAATTCAGGTTTAATATATGCTAAATAGCAACACCACATTTAAATATGACTTTAGGGGCTGGAGAGATGGCATGGAGGTAAGGCTTGTGCCTTTCATGCAGAAGGACGGTAGTTCGAATCCCGGCATCCCATATGGTCCCCTGTGCCTGCTAGGGGTGACTTCTGAGTATAGAGACAGGAATAACCCCTGAGCACTGCCGGGTATGACCCCAAAATCAAAATATATATATATATATATATATATATATATATATATGTATGTATGTATGTATCTTTATGACTTTAAAGAATAAAACTGTTTTGGATAATTATAATAATGTTTTG
Organism: Crocidura indochinensis; assembly: GCA_004027635.1. NCBI lineage: Eukaryota > Metazoa > Chordata > Mammalia > Eulipotyphla > Soricidae > Crocidura > Crocidura indochinensis. Next base: position 12,573 of record PVKC010007638.1, read on the forward strand.
TTTTGTTTGTTTGTTTTGGGGCCATACCTGGTGATGCTCAGAAATAACTCCTGGCTATGCTCTCAGAAATTACTCCTGGTTTGGGGCCGGGCGGTGGCGCTGGAGGTAAGGTGCCTGCCTTACCGTGCTAACCTTGGACGGACCGAGGTTCAATCCCCCGTGCCCCATATGGTTCCCCAGGCCAGGGGCGACTTCTGAGTGCATAGCCAGGAGTAACCCCTGAGCGTCACTGGGTGTGGCCCAAAAACCAAAAAAAAAAAAAAAAAAGAAATTACTCCTGGTGTGGGGATCGTGTGGGATGTCGGGGATCAAACCCAGGTATGTCCTGAGTCAGCAAAGGCAAATGCCCTACTGCTGCGGTATCAATGTGGCCCCTATAACAACGCTTTTATTTTTTTAATAATTTTTAAAGTGATCAAAGTGAATTGACAGTCTTTCACAGTAATATTTAAGGTACATAGTGACAAAGAATTAGGGCCATTCCCACCACTAGTGCTGTCCTCCCTCCACCCCTGTTCCCAGCATGCATACCATACCACCCCTACTTTGCCCCTTGGACTGCTAGTGTAAAAGGTATCCTTTGTGTATAGCTTGCTGTAGATTGTTGCCACCAGGTATGGCTCCCAAGCCAAAAAGAAAATTTCTTTTTGGTTTTTGGGTCACACCCGGCAGTGCTCAGGGGTTACTCCTGGCTCTGTGCTCAGAAATTGCTCCTGGCAGGCATGGGGGAGCATATGGGATGCTGGTATTCAAGCCACCATCTGTTCTGGATTGTCTGCATGCAAGGCAAGTGCCCTACAGCTATGCTATCTCTCAGGCCCCTCAAAATAATTTTAATTCATAATTTTAAACAATTTTAAGTATATTGTAACTGATTACATATATAGTATAACCTGATTTGGTTATGTTGAATTATATAATTAATTCTTTTGTTTATTTACTTATTTATTTGGCTTTTGGGCCACACCCAGTGATGCTCAAGGGTTACTCCTGGTTATGTGCTCAGAAATTGCCTCTGGCTTGGGGGACCATATGGGATGCAGGGAATTGAATCCAGGTCCGACCTGGGTCAACCACATGCAAAGCAAGTGCCCCACTGCTGTGCTATAGCCCCAACTCTTTAAAAAGGAATTAAAAGAAGGATAAAATTTTTATGGCAGTGCAAACTATGTAACATCACTAGTATGTTTTTTTTTAAGAATTAAAACTGATTCTATAATCTACCTCTAGCATGTTTAAAATAGATGCTTCAAATTCCTTAAATTTATCCTTTAGTAGGCATGGTAAGTGATTACTTTAGAATCATTTAAACAACAGCATATACATAATATGTATGTGACAGAAATATCCTAGGAAAGTCTTTGGTAAACTAAAGTATAGGAAAAGATTTTGTTTACTGTTTACCTTGTGTGAATTTTCCAAGAATAGATGGTAATTACACTAGATGTATTGCTTGCTTACATGGTTCTGGAATTACTCACAATCTGGTGTCCATGCTGAAGTTCTCTTCCTTACTTTATGGGATTCTCTGTCTCTCTGTCTCTCTCTCTTTTTTCTCTCATTTTCTCTCTTTCTCTCTTTCAACTGGAGTCATGTGATTCCTTCTCAACCCTCAAGATATTCCAAGGGGCTATAGGTTAAAGTCACTTAAGTGGGTGCTCATGCACATGACAATGGAGCTTACCAGCAGGAAAAGGAAGAAATAGAATACGAAGAGAGACCACAGTAAGAACAAATTTCAGCAACACTTCCCGGGTTAGCAGATTCTCAGAATGAGTGTCCTCCCTCAAGTAAACTATTTCACTACACTAAAAGAAAAACAAGAGAGAATATTAGATATCTTAACATTTCAGGATTACAAACATTAAATCAAAGGCATCCTATTCAAAAGGTTAACCTAAAGGTTCATGGAAAGTCAAGGCGGCATTAACGTTTTTCTCATGTGACGTTCAAGCTTAGTAGAGTTGAGTCCAAGTATTATAAAATATTTGATGAGAACATGATCTTGTCTCACTACTAACTAGGCACCCCAGGCCTGGTGTTTACCAGAAAATGTTGCCCTCGTGTAGCTTGCAGGTGAGAAAAGTTCAGCCTTCTTGGGAGCCAACATTTGTTTTCTGCTCATGTCAAGTGATGTTTTTGTAATGTTTTCTATCCCATGAAAGCTACGCAAACCAGCTGTTTTCAGGTATTATCCCCAAGCTCAGTGCAAGCCCCTAATATGTACCCATGATTGGAACACATTCTAGAATCAGAAACCTGAAATATTTTTAAAATAACCCTTTAATTACAAGTAATAAGCGGAGGCATTTCTATTGTCTCCGAAGCCTTGTACTATCATAGCTAATATGTGTGTGATGTGTGGTGTGTGTGTATGTTTTAATGTTTGTGTATGTATGGTGTACGTGTGTGTGTATGTGTGTATGTGTGTGAGACATACATTGCCAAGGACAAAGGCTCTATTTTCACGCTCAAAGCTGTCTGTCAGCAGGCAGTGAGTGTAAAGACAGGCTCATGGAGACATGCTCTTGGAGATGGAAGAATGGGTTCAGTTTCCTTTATCCTCTGGGTCGGAAACTACAGCTTGGCCACTAATATTTTGTCCCTGCCTTTACTGATCACCCGATGTCCACTGCTGATCTAGTTTGGGCATCTGGTCAGCACACACAGGAGGACTGCTCCCGAGAGCCGACCCTGGGAGAGGCCTTGGTGATCAGAGTGATTGAATTTCTTGTCTGGTGATTGCTTTAAAGACAAAAGCTATAACCGGGTCTGGCCACTGGATGTGGTGAGAATTGTACAGATGCAGGGGACTGATTTCCTGATGAAATGAGAGAGAAAGAAAGAGAGAGATAGAGAGAGAGGCAGACAGAGGGTGTGCCAGGAGGAAAGCTTATTGTGCACACATTCTTCCTTCTGGCTCAGCACCATGCTCCATGGTTCTAGGACTGACCTCAACACCTCTCAGTCTACTCTGTGCCCAAGTGTGGCTAATATTGAGGCAGATAATTAGAAGGTCAAGGGCCTGGAAGACAAGGCAAGGGTTAAGGCCCATGGCCTATAGACATTCAAGTGTGCTCAGATCCCAGGCAGTGCTCAGTCCTTGAGCATCACTCAGTGCAGAACCTAAAGAGGTTGGGCTGTTGGGTAACTCTCAGCATTGCTAGCTCATGCAACCTTCTTCAGTCCCTGAATTGAACCCAAATAGTTATGTCTTAGGGGTAGTCCCCTCGAGTATGTGCCCAAGACCCTCATCTCACAAGGAGTGGCAGTACTGAAGACCCTCAGGAATAAAAGAGTCCATGAGGGGTGTTGGGACACCCAGCCAGGCTGGGCAGTGCCCAGGAAGACCCATCTCCTTGCCACTGGCACCATGAACCTGAAGCTGATGTGTGATATGAGACTGGATCTATCCTGTTTCCACCAGAGTTAAGTCTTTGGCCTTTCCAAGGCTGATGGCAGGATAAGCCATCAAGTGCTAGGGCTGCCTTCCAAGGCAGATTCTGGAGACTTTGGCTGGCACTGGGGCCAATATCTTGGGTTACAAACTCAAGGGCACACAGTCTAGGTTTCTTGCTCTCTGCCCAGCCAGAATGGAGTAAAGGAGACTCTTAAAGTTTCATCAGAAAAATGACAGAAGGAAAAGGCATGGCAGTTGACTATGGGAATGTGACACTAGGGATTGAGCCTGGGTTGCTGGGAGGCCAGTTCCTCATCCTATTGGACTACTTCTAGCTCCTAGTTCTCTCCCTAGCACCCTTTCTGGTACCCACCCAGCTTATTGGTTTGGTATCAGAGATAAACTTAGCTTTCCAAGTGCAATCAGTTCTTTTCATAGTGGGTTCTTGTTCCCCTCTGTGGTCAACATCACTCAACAACCGGTTCTCCTGTGATCATGTTTCTTTGCTGTCTCAGGCTAAGATTTCATTGAAATGCACATTCGGCCTATTTCCAAAACCATTAAAATGAACTTTTTAATCTTGATTAAGTACTGTTTCAAATAGAACAGAGGGTTTCCACTAATCCTATAAGTAGTCTTCTAGGGAAGTGGATGGGTTTTCAATCCATCATCAGACAATTAGCCAGAAAAGCTGCCAGCAGGTTAAAAGAAAAGCAGAGTCATTCCCGAGATAACAGGATTACATCTGGATGCTACTGTACGAAGAACAATCATCAGAAAAGATGGACTGTGATCAATCAGATGCAGGCCTCTCCCTAGCAGGAGGTTAGCTTGTGTGAGAATTATTAAGGAGGCCTGGGCCTAGGCTCAAACAAGAGAGAAACTTGTAAATAATCTTTCTTTAAAGCTTAACCAAAAAAGTTTAGTCTTTACAGTTTAGCCTCCATTTCTCAGTAGGTTCAAAGTTTGACTAGACTCTACACAGATACTGTTCTGGGTTATGGTACTATATCTGATAAACACTAATTTATCTACCAATGTCATAGAGACCAACCTCAAAATATCAGCTAAAGTATACCAAAAAATGTCTAAAATTTACCTTGCACATTGGTGTGAATGTTAGATGTCATTTACTGAAATACAGATACTCCTTGCTTAATGACCAAGTTTCATTGGTCGTTAAGCGAATTGGTCGTTAAGTGAGGAACTGCATGTACTGTGTACAGTAGTACAGTATATGCATAGTATTTGACAATACAGTATTCTGAATAAAAATAAACAGAAAGATCAAACTGAAAACTTTCACTTGTTTTAATTTGCATAGGTTGTGTAATTTACACACAGTACTGCAATGTACTACAGAACATAAAGTTAGTAAAATAGGTGCGTTAAAGCACCAAAAATCACAGTACTGTACTGTAGGGTGTATGAGATGGAAAAAGGATATTTAAAATAAAATAAAATAATGGTGAAGAAATGGTTGTAAGTGTGATTGGTCGCTAAACAGGTCGGCCATTAAGCGAAAGTGTCTGTAGTAACAAAGGAGGAAGAGTAATAATAAAGTCTTAGTAAAAGTAATAAAGTAATAGTAATAAAGGAGTAATGGCCATAAAGAAGGAAAGAGCTGAATATATTTTTGTTTTCTATTTGTGTCAAGAACATTTCCAAGGGGCAGGAGTTATAGCACAGATGGTAGGGAACTTGACTTGCATGAAGCCAACCTCAGTATGATCTCCAGCATCCCATATGGTCCCCTAAGCTTGCCAGGAGTAATTTCTGAACACAGATCCAGGAGTAACCTCCAGCATCATTTGGTGTGATCAAAAGAAAAAGAACACTTTTAGGGCTTCAGAGATAACCCACCAGAGACAGAGCAAATGTCTTGACTGTCAAAATCTCATTACATTTCTAGAACCATGGCAACTTCTGACATCATTAGATGCGATCCCTGGTGACTCCCTTTGTTATAGCCAGGCCTTAGCAGTACAATTATCTACTAAGTTCCCTTCCCCACCTTGTGGCCCCCTCAAAAAATCCTTTATTCACAGGAAAGAAATATACCCTGGAAGGAGCCAGTGAAAGACATTGGCTAGAGAATTAATATGTGACTCATCATTAAAATCGGATATTTCCTGCTTGGATCTGGGATTACGATAGCCACAACTCAAACTTCCTGGCTAACTCTCCATTCAGAATAACCTTAAGACAAGCCAAAGGGGGCAGTGGGCATTTCCCATCAACCTTACAGAGCAAGCAAGAGGTGCTAATGACCTGGATTTGTACAAGTTGGTCCTGGAAAAAACAAGACCCTCCCTGTTCAGTGTTTACCAACTTGCAGTCACTCAGCCAAGAACCCATATTTGTGTCTCCTTTGACCAGGGGCAGCTGTGCTCTGTAACCAGACACCGAACTCGAACTGTGTGTGAGAAAGAACAGAAGCTGCTTTAATTCACTTCCAGAAGAAGAGGTTCCAATGACTTGCAGCACCCCCAAACCTGAGCACAATTTTATCCACGTTAGTCCAGCTATTTTAAAAGGAATCACTTGACAATGTCTAAGTATTGGTTATTTTTCTTTAATGATGGACTCTCCATTTGGGGGCTCTTGGGAAAGAATATATTTAGAAGTGAAGAGTGACTGGACTCTGGCAGGGAAGATAAATTTTTATTTCATGTATTAGTGATTAGGTCTTAATGCGATAATGAGGTCTAAGTTTAATATTTGGTCTCCTTTAGCCTGCCCAGCCTGAAAATGTCTTTCGTGTTCCCCAGTAACAATGTAAATATGCCCTGTCTACAGGAAGCCCACATGTGAACCGGATCTGGCTATGTGGAAGTTATTTAATCCACAGTGGCTTCTTGAACTCTGTCACCTTCTCCCACCCTCTGTCCTGGGATGCCCCAGAACTGAGGAAGGAGCAAGTGGAATGAATGCAAGTGTGTTTTTCAGTAAGTGCAGTCAATGATTCTTCATTCAAAATTGCATGTCTTCGCAGGACAATTTTTCATCTATTTTTATATTAAAATTAGTGTGTAACTATTGCTCTTCATGAGCTATGCTTGAAGCATTCTATTTAAGTAAACCCCCAGTATTAAGAAGTCCATGTCTGTTACCCTCCCCCAACTTCCTGCCTAGCTCACCTGGAGAGGGAGACCCTCCCATAGCTGGGAAGTGTCTGTTGTTGGTAATTGAAGGGATTACCTGGAGATAGGGTGAGAGAGAGGCTCATGGAGAAGAGAAGGAGAAGGAAGAAGGGGCATGGAGAGATGAGAGACAGGATAGTTGCAAAAGCAGGAAATAGGCTGCTTAGCTTAGAAGCCATGTGAGATATGCACATGGCTGTTAGGGCCTAAATAAAGCTGTCTCCTGACTTCTACTGACTGACTGTGGGTCATTTCTCCGTCGTCATTCTGATACCTATAGACCCGCAGTAGGGGCTACAGGTGCTGGAAGAGCTGAGAAAGACCTCATCCATCTAGCCACCTTGAGGACTTTAAAATTAATATTTACTACAACACATGTCCAGACTCAAATAAATTGTGATGCTTTGGTAACAAGGAAGGACCAGAGTAGCTTGGCTACCAATCATCCATGATCAATCAAGACGGAAAAAAAAAAAAAAAAAAGATTCCTTTCTGAATGTCTTGTCTGACTTTTCCAGCACCCAGTGTCTTGTTGGTGAGTGTGGGGTGCCTGACTACTATGGCAGTGTGGTTGCAGACTTGGGGTGTTGACCCCTGCCCCTTATCAGAAAATAAAATTACCCTGTGCCCTCCTACTTTGAGGGGACAAGCAGACAGTGTCCCCAATTGCACGGAACTTACTAAAGCCCCCTTTCAAGTTATCACTCACTTTTGGAATCACAATGAGTATGAATTTGGGGTACACAGGAAGTGTTGGGGGCATTCCTGATGATTTACGTATCAGTTTTCCAGTCAGGAAAAGGGAGGAATGCAGAGCAGTGGATGGTGATTGAGTGGACATGTCTAAGGGTAAACTGAGGCACACAGAAATCTTTAAGTGTTTATAGCACAACTGTTTCTCATCAGGCAGTGACAAAGAAAGTGGGAGGATCCCACAGCCAAAGATAGCTGGGAGAGGCTTAAGAGCAAAGCCAGAAGAAATCTGATTGTCTCTGTCTTAGCTGTTCTTCTTAGCTGTTTCGTGTGATTGGCTGCGGCTAAGCTCCTCTTTCTTCCCTGCAATAAACCGTTACTTAGGCTGTAGTTCTTTCAGAAAAATCTTAATGACTTTAGAAACTCTATCTCATCTATTGTCCTCTTTGTTCAAATATTTATCATGGGGGAGCAAGAAGCTGGTGGATAGATCCAGAAATGAGGGAGGGGTGGAGACCCCAGGACATTCTGGCATCTCTATTTGACCTAGCATCCAAGCCAAGGTCTAAAGGCAAGTGAGCAGGACCCTGAAAGCCAGCCCTGTGCCCCCAGCAGAAGATTTGTGTCTTGTGCTGGTGATGGGGCTCAGCAGTGCTCCAGGAGGAAGCTTGAGGGGAGTCTTAAGGGACATTTGCAGAGATGAGGGGCTTAAAGAGGGAGGGAACTGAGGCAAGATGGAGCCTAAGGGGGTAGCAAGAAAGGTCATTAGAGAAGGAACAAAACTGTAAACAAAAATTGTTTATCTTTATTGATATATAAAGTCAGATGAATAGTTAGTTATTCTCAGGATCTTTCTCTCTAGATGTCCTTGGACTGGATAGGTGCCAGGTGAAGTTAGATTGAAGACATGCAGCCTAAAATTGGGGTCCACACAGGAAAAAAAGAGTTCTGTCATGACTTAGAGGTGAAGACATTGATGGGGTCAGAGGCAGCAAACTCAATTGGTCACTTGTAAAGGTTTTTGAGGGTGTGTTTATTTTCTCCCTTAATCCAAAATAGTTGCTCTATCCCTTTACCCAGCTTTTAACCTTATCAGTAAGGATCAATACCCAGAAATATTTACAGTTTTGGTCTGAGATAAGGCAAAAATTTGAAAGCTGAAGAAAGTTGTCTAAGACTCTTGACAATGATTACAACCTAGTATGGGGGAATCCAAACAGTGAGGTTTTTTCCTCTTTAATTTAAATATAAAATTATGAATGAAACAATGGTAAATTGGCTTCAAATCTTAAACAACACCATGTGAGTTGAATCAGGGAGATGAAATTGGCTGAATTTCAAATTCAACTTTTAGGACAAATCATGTTTTCTACAGACTGTATCTTCTCCATTGAAGTACATAGTTGATCAAATTTAGAGTGAAATTACATTATTTTTCATCGATTATTTTCAGGGACACCTGCAAGGATATAAAAAGAAACCCCAGGTATCTGGATCATCCACTTCCGCTTGCTAAATGAGCCCCTCTTCCTGTCCCTCTCCACGTCTCCATATTTGCTCCATGACTCATTGCTTCTTAGATCACATTTTCTGAACCAGAGCAGAGAAATCGATTATCTCGCACAGACTTGTAGACATGCAGGAAACTGATTGGTCATTAACCTCTTCTCTCTCCTCCTGGGGCTTAGGGAAGGAATCCCAAGGTCTTGTGGATTTGGAGAGAGCGTGGATAGCACAGCTTTGAAAGAGCAGAGGGATTTAGTGAGGGATCTGTCTGCTTCTAAACCATTGAGCCCTGGACTCCCAAATTCAGAAATATTCCTCTCAACAGGTTTTAAAATCAGTTTTAAAGATGAGTCCATGATATGGATACTATTATGCTGAGTAAAATAAATAAATCAGAAGGAGAGAGATAGACACAGAATAGTTTCACTCATCTGTTGGATTTAGGAAAAATAAAAGACAATATTGTAATAATACCCAGAGACCATAGATATGAGGGCTGGAAGAACTGGCCTATGATATGAATGAAGCTTACCACAAAGAGTGGTGAGTGCAGTTAAACACTAACAACTATCACGACAATGTTAATGAGTGAGAGAAGTAGAGAGAAGTAGTCTTGGACATAGGCAGGGGATGGGGGAGGAGGGAGATGGAGGCATTGGTGGTGGGAAGGTTGTACTGGTGAACCGGAGTGTTCTTTTTATGACTGAAACTGAACTACAATCATGTTTGTAATCATGGTGATTAAATAAAGGTATTATTTAAAAAATATGAGTTTGTGAGAGACAATAGAGATGAGGACCAGGAAGACCAGTTCCTGGTAGAAGATTGCTGTACAGAGCAGGAGTGCAGTTCATGCAGAGAATGGAGCACCAAGAATATAGTGACATTTGGGAATGATTACTCTGGACAAGAACTGAGTACTGAGGGGAGGGAAAATGATAAGCATGACACCCTTTCAGAAACAATATTGCAAACCACATTGTCTAAAAGAAACAAAAAGGAATAAAGAGAGAAAGAGAAGGGGAGGGGGAAGGGAGGAAAAATGTCTACCCCAGACTCAGGCAGGAAGGAGGGCAGGAGCTAAAATTGGGGGCATTGGTGGCTGGGAATGTGCACTGGTGAAGGGTGTTGGACATTGTACAATGGAAATTCAGTTGTGGAAAACTTTATAACTGTGAATATAAAAACAATTGTATTATGAACAACCTTATAAACTTGATGTTTAAGTAAAAGTAATTAAAAACAAAGATGAGCCTGTGAAACAAGAATTCCAAGTTGGTCACCCAATGACCTCATCTATCAGCTAAGCTACAGGTTGGGTTCCTCTGGGCATCCTGCAAAGACCAGCAGTGCATCTACCATATGCTGCAAGAGGGAACATGACCTGATGTTTATTGCTCCAGTGAGCAGAAGTGGGGGTCCACAGAGGCAGAAGCCAGTGCTGGGCACTTGCTTTCCTGAACTCACAGCTCAATAAAAACGTAAATATTTCTCAGACACACAAAACATATTCCATAGTCATAATAAATCCGTGAACATTCTCAGACTTGATTCTAGAAATTGTAGGGCTGAAGTAGCCCATGAGAAGAGGACTAACTACATGGAGAAGACTGTATTTATTCTCCCGTCTATATGACACTCCGGACTTGGCACTGATCTGTTGCCATTCCTGGCACAGCTCCTGTGCCAGCTTTTATTTAATCAATCAGAACCTCTGGGCATTGGGAGGAGTCCTTCTGGAACTCTGATAGTCCCAGCCAATGCAAGAGGGATTTGGAACCACGGATAGAAAATGGTATTTTTATTTAATGGTATTTTTATTTTTTAATTATCATTTTGGGGGGCTATACCCAGGGGTGCTCAGGTGTCACTCCTGGCTCTGAATTTAGAAATTACTCCTGACTCTGTGCTTAGAAATTATTCCTGACAGTTTCAGGGGACCCGATGAGTTGCTGAAGATAGAACCTAGGTCAATTGTTTGCAAGGCAAATGCCCTCCCCACTGTGCTATCTCTCCAAGTCCTGGAAGAAGTTTTCTTTTTTAATTTAATTTAATTTTATTGAAACCATTGTGACTTATAAAGTCCTATAGAGGTGTGTTTCAGATATACAGTGAGTTAGGGCCAATTCCACCACCAGTGTTCCCTAAGTGTATCCCCATACCACTTCCCCAGCCCCTCAGTCTGCCAGTATAACAGGTCCTTTTACAGTTTAGATTGTTAAGAGTTTGAGTCCCTTGATTTCATTGTTATTGACTTTGTCTTGGATATTTAGTTCTGAATCTCTTTTCTTTTTCACCAATGCACCTGAATTTACATGCCCCCTGGCCTCCATTCTTTAATATTTGTGTTTCTTTACCTCTACTCAGTTTCTTTCTTTCTCCTCACTATACTCTGAGACAGAGTGTTTGAGACAACTTCCATTTAAACCATTGCATTTCTATATGCAGTTATTCTAAATACCACATATAAGTGATAAATCATTCTGTATTCATCCTTCTTTCTTCTGCCTTATTTCATTTGACATAATCTCTATCAGTTCCATCCATGTTGCTGTGAATTGCATGATGACATCATTTCTTACAGCTATGTAGTATTTATTCCACTGTATATATGTACCACATCTTCATGATCCACTCGTCTATTATTTGACATCTATGTTGATTTTAAGTCTTAGATATTGTACTGAGTGCTGCAGTGAATAGTAGAATGCATATATACTTTTGACTGAATTTTTTTTCTGTCCTGGGGATAGATATGTAACAGAGAGGTTGCTGGGTCACATGGCAGCTCAATTTTGAGTTTAATGAGATCCCCCCATACTGTTTTCCATAGGGGTTGGGCCAGGTAGCACTCCCACCAACAGTGGGTGAGAGTTCCTTTCTAACTACATTACCACCAACAGAAATTTTTCACATTATTTCTGATTTGTGCCATCTTCACTGGTGTAAGATGACAACTTATTGTTGACTTCAGTTGCATTTCCCTAAGATGGTATTTAAAAAAGCAGCCAATATTGCTCCTGAAACCTGTCCTGCAGCATTACCTAGATTTATGGCCATGCAGGTGCTGTGGTGTGTGGGAGTGACACCAGATTAGCAGGGTGGAGGTGACCGGGCGTGTCCCCTCCCTGACCCTCCTGGAGGCAGCCAGTCTGCTTGTCCTCAGACCTGTTTCTGTGGCTCTGCAGGCCTAGAATCCACAGACCTGGGCGACCTGGGAGCTTGCACAACCGGCTCTGAAATGTGCAAGGTCCACAGGAAAAGAAAAGAGGCTTGTTCAAAATTTTTCAAGAATTTCAAGATGGTGACAGCAGTGACTTCCACTTGGCTGGGTGCCCGGGGAAGCATCAGTTCAATGTCCAGTCCAGAGCCTCTGGCTGCAGGAATGCAAGGGAGGCAGGCTGCCCTCTAGCGTTGTGAAGAAAAATTCTTCCTATTCTTTCTCTTTAATTGGGCAGGCCCAGTTAGAAGGAGCCAGAGCCCAGGACAATTCTTTGTGGATACTGATAGAACTTCATGTGAGGATCATTTGCCCGCTTTGCCTTACACAGTAGAGCAGCCCTGCTAAACAAAGATGCAGGAATAAATGAGAAAACTCCTGAAGTCCTTCTAGTGGCAAAAGTTCAACCTTTTGATACCTGTGGACCACATACAAGACTCAGGACCAGCAAGTACATCCCAGGCTGTAGGACAATGGTTTTCACACTTCCTCCAGCTGACAACCTGCAGGCAGGGAACTATACTGGGGCTTGAAAATCCTGAAGGTTAGTTCATGCTGCTGGCTTTATGCCAACCAGCAATTTGCAGGCTGCTGGTGGGTTATTGTTATTCTTTTCCCCTCTTTCAAAATTAGAAATGGTTCTGAACATTCTAAAAGAAAACCCCAGAGCAAAACATTTTAAAACATGACTAGTGACTGCAATGGACACCTGGCTCATGATTCTATTCTTTTCTTTGGGGGAGGGGGGGTTCACACCTGGCGGTGTTCAAAGGTTACTCCTGGTTCTGCACTTAGGAATTACTCCTGGTGATACCCCGGTGGCCATATGGAATTCTGGGGATTGCCCCAGATTCATGGGTCTGCTGCATGAAAGGCAACTGCTCTAACCACTGTACTATCTCTCTGGTCCCAGCGGCTCATAATTTATTACAAGGACAGAGGTGACCAGACCATTAGTGCAGCAGCACTTGCTCTGCTTGTGACAGACTAAAGTTTAATCCCAGGCATTCCATATAGTCACCGGCAGTGATTCCTGAGCCTTCAAAGAGGCAGGAGTAAGCAGTGAGCACAGCTGGCTGGGGCCCCAAAGCAAAAACAAACACAAAAAGATAAAGTAACGTTAGGTTTTAGAAGAGAAGCTGAAAATCACTCTAATCTTAGCTGGTTCATTTCTGGGTCTTCTAAGGGTTGGGGAGATTCCTGTCTCGTCTTTGTCTCTGAGGACATAATCTAAATCTATGGAAAAGGGAGGATGGATGCAGTTTTTTTTCTCATGTTTTTGGTTTTTGGGGGGTTGATGGGTGGCTACTCTTCAAGATGCATCAGGCACTTCTATGAAGATTTCAGGTCTTTCCTTCTTTGTTCCTTTTTGATAGGCCCCAAAGCAGGCAAAAGCTATTGAATCAAGGAAGGAATGCATGATTGAAAGCTGATTTAAAAAGCTCAACTGAACAGCTCCTCTACACAGAACATCTCTAATCATACTTAGCCATTTAATCAAACTTATTAAGCCTTCCCCAGGCTCCTTAGCCAGAGACTGTATATGTTCTGGGTTCTAGATGATAAAGATCCCAAATGAAGAGAGAAAACAAGGGAGCACACCTCTCTATTTCTTCTTCTTTCTGTGCCTGTTTGCAGTTTCCCCTCAAACCATAACCACGGTTGACATTCTTTTCCTTCTGCAATAGTCTTTTATCAACCCAAGGGGAAAGAGAGTCGGAATAGGAGGGAAGCAGGGTTAGGAAAAGAGGAAGTCCATGGATAGAAGCTATCCCCATGTCCCCTGCACCCAGTTTCTTTAGGTGAGAGCATTTCTGGGTGTCCTTATTCAGATGTATCATGCCCTAGTACCAAAGCAAAAAGAAATGAAGGAAGAAAGGAAGAAAAAGAAAGGAAAGAAGGGAAACAGAGAGAAAGAAAAGAAAGGAAGGAAAGAAAGAATGAAAGAAAAACGAAAGGAAAGACGAGAGAAAAAGAGAAAGGAAGAAAAGAAAAAGAAAGAAGAAAGAAAAAGAAGAAAAAAAGCAAAGAAAGAAAAAGAAAGGAAAGGAAAGGAAAGGAAAGGAAAGGAAAGGAAAGGAAAGGAAAGGAAAGGAAAGGAAAGGAAAGGAAAGGAAAGGAAAGGAGCTCAGTGTGTCCAGATGGTGCAGCTGAGATGGTCAAGTTCCGATGGTCCAGTCCAGGCGGCAAAACTGAACCGAACCCCACTCTGCTGAGTTTCTTGTCTCTGAAGTGTTCCGGGGCTGGGCGCGCACTGTAGATGGAGACCCCAGCTTCGGGTGGGCAATTGGGTTTACCGCCTCCTCCAGGCTGGACTAGGCTGCTGGGGGAAGCGCTGAAAGTCGGGGGGCGGCTCGGGCCACGCCACAGGCCCTTCTGCCACAGACCAGGGGTCCCCAAAACACACCTGGAGCCCAGCCTCCCTCTCCCCGATACGTGTCTGGTCGCTACCCGGATTCCCTCACCGGAGCAGAGCAGCGTCACCGGCCCGCAAACCCGGGCCGGCTTGCGCTCCGGGCTCACCCAGAGGGCGCGCAGGAGCGGCCGCCGTGGTCCGGGAGGGATTCGGGACTGTGAACCCCTGTGCTGGGTCAGGATCGAGCAGGACGCAGTGCCGCGGGTGCCGCCTCGGTCTCCGGGATCCGGTGTGATTTGTGGGTCTTGGGAAACGGACACCGACCCCTGAGCCGCGCCCAGTCCCCTTAAATGGACCAGAGCCCGGAGCGTGCCAGCCATGCTCCCAGCTGCCACCCCACGCCCTCTGCAGCTGGTGGCGACCCAGGACTCCCTCCAGATGGAAAAGCACGCCCAGCGATTGCCTCTGAAGTGGGACTCCTGCCCCAAAGTGTGGGGAGCACGCTAGGAGGCTCCCAGGTCCCGGAGGACCGCGGGTTCCAGGTTCCATCACCCTCACCCTGTCAAACCCACACCTCGGCTTCTGGCTTCTGGCTGTCTCTCCCTACACGGTGCCTTTCCCGCTGCGCGCTATGCGGCCCCTTAAACCATTGAGGACGAAGGCGAGAGTCCACACTCCCGCTATGCAGGGATGGAGGAAAACGGGAACCTCTTGGCACTAAAGGAGTGGGGGTCCGGAGAACGAGCCTCTCTGAGCCCTTCCACTTAAGTATAAAGATAGTGCCCGTTGCGCTCCGACTAGCGGTGTCCAAGAACCGGGGTGCTCCCGTCTCCCAGATAATGGAAAGGAGCCGGGGGAACCTCCAGCCACCCCCGCAGCCGACTTAAGGGGTGACCGGGCTGCCAAAGGCTCCATGGCGCTGCTGCGCTTAGGACCCTACTCTTTGGGGAGAAAGCTAGAAGACTGGGGGAGGCGCCAGGGTCTCCCCAGAATGTGCCCTAGGCGCCCCACCGGAGTGGCACGGAGGTGAGGGCGCGCGGGCCGGGAGGAGGGAACTCGGGGCGTCGGTGGGCGGAGGCCGGTGCTGGGGGGGTCGGATTAAGGGGGGAGAGGCGGGCCCAGGGGCCCCGGCCGCCCCCGCCCCTCTCTGTGTCCCTCCTTCCCTGTGTCCCTCCCTCCCGCGCGCGCGGCGGCCGCGGCCACGACGCCGCCAGCTGCCCCCGAGGCCCCGGCGCGCAGCTCCCGGAGCGGGCAGCAGCGGGGCCGGCCAGGCGGCGGCCAGGAGGCGGGGGTGCGGGCGGCGCAGCCCCGCCGGGCGCCCCGCGAGCCGGCCCGATGTGGCAGGAGGCGATGCGGCGCCGCCGCTACCTGCGGGACCGCGCCGAGGCGGCGGCAGCGGCGGCGGCGGCGGGTGGCGGTGGCGAGGGTCTGCCGCGGTCCCGGGACTGGCTGTATGAGTCCTACTACTGCATGAGCCAGCAGCACCCCCTCATCGTCTTCCTGCTGCTCATCGTCATGGGCGCCTGCCTCGCCCTGCTCGCCGTCTTCTTCGCGCTGCGCTTGGTGAGTGGCTGCCCAGAAGGGGACCCGACCCTGCTGCTCCAGGCTGCACTCTCTCTCGCGCGCACCCGCAGCTCGGGCTTTGGCACTGGGGGGAGGGGGGCAGAGAAAAGTTTACCGGGAAGGCGCTCTCTGTTTGGCATGAACTTGCCAGGTGCTCACTCCGGGGGTGCGCAGCGGGGACCCCGGGGTTCCCCCTTCTCTGCGCCCCCTTGGGTAAACTCCAAAACGCTTCCCGCCTACCTACCCGTGCGCGCCCGCTTGCGCGTAAGGGGATTCGTGATCCCTTGGGGCTGGAGAGCTGCGTGGGACCTTCCCGGCTGGGCTGCCTATCTTGAAGCGCCCAGCGGGGGAGGTTCCATGGGGGAAAACCGGCCCTGGACGCGTCTTGGCTTCCCCCTCCAACTGTGCGTGGGGTTCGTCCCGCGGAGCACCGGGCGAGCGAGACTGCAAGTCCGGAGCCGTTGCAAGGGAGCTTTGCCTTGCTCTCCTGTTTCCCCCAAGAGAGGAAATGTGGGGGACACTGGGCTCCTGTAGTTTATGGTTTGGGGGGGGTTTCTTTTGCCACAGGGCACAGAATGAGGCTCCGAAGGGTTGATGTCAATTCGCCAATGGATTTTTTTCCTAGACTAAAGTCCCTGGATGGGTCCACTGAACAGGGAAGGGAAATCTGGATTTAGTGGAGATAGTGGTCAGCAGCTTCTTGCTGTTTCTCCTCTTCTCTTCTCTTCTCTTCTCTTCTCTTCTCTTCTCTTCTCTTCTCTTCTCTTCTCTTCTCTTCTCTTCTCTTCTCTTCTCTT
>PVKC010007639.1:0-29241 GCA_004027635.1 Crocidura indochinensis
TCAATGTAATAAACATTACCAGAATAGAAAAAATTAATAAAATTTAAACTGTCCATATCATAGCATTTGGTAAGAGTATTATTATCTTTTAATGTATGTTTGTGGTGGCATCTATTCTGTTATATATGTATGTTCAGTAGGTAAAGATGTAAATTAGATTTATATGATGGATTTTTATCTAACACCTGTGAATGACACAGCTAGAAGTTACTTTACTAAAATCACTCATTTGAGTAATTCTAATAAAAATTCTAAATGCTATTAATCCTAGGTGCAAACAATTTTCCTTTTCCCCTAAGACATTAATATTTCTTATAAATTGATTATTTTTCTTCATACCAAAGGAGAGGTAGGACACAAAATAAAACAAATAGGCAAGCAAATCAAGTTTTAATCTTCTCTCCATTGTGAATGTCCTTTGAATTACATTCAGCTAAAAATGAAGAAGTGGGGCTGGAGAGATAGCATGGAGGTAAGGTGTTTGCCTTGCATGCAGAGGACGGTGGTTCGAATTCCTGCATCCCATATGGTCCCCCGAGCCTGCAGGAGCGATTTCTGAGCATAGAGCCAGAAGTAACCCTTGAGCATTGCTGGGTGTGACCCCAAAACAAAAGCAAAAACAAACAAAAGAAATGAAGAAGACACTTCTTATCACACTCACACATATGTAGTTTTCATAGTTTTATTCGTAATTTATTCCCTGAAGAATGATAATAGCTAGCAAAAGTAAAATTATACTTACAACTTAAAATGAGTTTTAGTAGAATTCTACATTCTAATTCTATATTTTCATTTCTAAGGACTGAATAGTGATTGGATATAACCCATGAGAGTTAGTGTAAAGAGGAAAGTCTGGAGATGTAGTCAAAATGTAATGCCATCGTGCTCGCTTCGGCAGCACATATACTAAAATTGGAACGATACAGAGAAGATTAGCATGGCCCCTGCGCAAGGATGACGCGCAAATTCGTGAAGCGTTCCATATTTAAAAAAAAATGTAATACCATCAGAAACTTTGGAAAAATATAAAGGAAATTAAAGGATTTTTAGAAACTCCAAATAATTTAACACATAAGTCTGTTTGGTATAAAATATGAGAATCATTTTATAAGTAATGAATAGAAGATCTAATTTGTTTATAATTATAATCCGTGTGAGAAAGAAAATGAATTACGTTGTGTGACTTCTCATTCATTTTGACATCTTTAAAATATATTTGTGCCATCTTGGCTCACCTTAGAAATTATCTTTATAATGAGGAAATGTGAGGACATTTGATATGTATATGCAAATATAATGCAAATATGCATTATAGGTAGTAAACATACCATCCTTTTAATCATGTGAGCTAAGAGAGCTGAATTATTTTGGAACCTGTATTGGTTGAAATACCTTCATTAAAGAATTTATTTCTTTCAATTAATCTACCAAAAAATCTAATTTATTTCAGTTACAGAAGAAAAAAATTATGAAAAAGTAAATTATGGGACATCTATATCTAAATGTGTCAATAAGAAAATTCCATCTTGTCCATTAATGGGAGTACAGCAAGCTGAAAAGTCATACACAATCTTCCTAAAATACAGGGGGGAAAAACAGAAAGGAAGTACTGGTATCAGTTCATAGTTAATGACATTTCTGATTAGACTAAAAATTATTTTTGAAGATACTTTCATATTTGTATTGTAAAATACTATTTTACTAAGGTTTCTAGGTATAATAAATTCAAAGACAAGGGGAAAAGCATGGTAAGAAATTGTTTGAACCCAGAGATCAATTTTTAACAGATGTTCAAACTCTTTATCTTCTTTCTAACTTTTACCCATCTGGATAGATACAAACTGAGAATCAGTGGAATTCCTTTCACTTGAGCCGTTTATCTTGGACACTGCCTGAGTTTTGATCTCACTCAGGTCCTTCCTTTGCACTTATTAGTGCTGTTTGAGGGGCTCCTGAGGGGAAAGCTTCAAAGACCCCTCTCCGTGGAAGAAATGAGCTTTAGTCCCAGGACAAGAACAAAGTTTATTAGTTTTAGATTGTGAGTGTATAACAGCCTCGTTCCACTTCTGGACAGTGGCCCTTCAAATTGATGAACTGGAATGTTTATCTATTGATATCAACTCTGCTCCTGTTGGTTTCTATCCTAGCATATTTACAGGGTTCTGCTTTCAAATACATTGAGATAAAAACCACCCCTTCGAGACATCAAGCATTGTTTTTTCAATATCACTTCCCCTCCTCTTTGACCAACCATTTATTTTTCTTTCTGCTTTGTTCTATTCAGGACAACTCTATCATGTTCTTGGTAGTTTCTCTGTGGTGTTTTTCCATCCCCCAGTACTGCAATAGACAGTAAAAATCTTCTGCCACAAGAAGAGTGTGCTAGGTAAAGAGGAGCATAAAGAGAAGACTCAATAATCTGTAATTTATGAGTTTTATTTCTTAATATTTATTTATTTCTTGGTAATTATTCTATTATTTTAGTCTTTTCAATCTTAAATTTTTGAAAATTCTCTTCTGATTAAAATAAGTACATTATTTAAAACGGGAATACATATATTTGAAATGATTTGAAAAATACACCAGTTGTAAGAGATGATCCATATAGTTTTAGTCTCTTTAAATAACTTTATTTACTTCATCTATGCAACTCTTCAATAATCAGTAAAAAATGTCATCTCCTGACTGATTCTGATTTAATAACTAGTGAAACTTGGAAATATTCAAGAGCATCCTAATACTATCATAAACTGCTGTCAGAGACAAGCTGTTCTATTAAAAATATCAACTCAAAATTTTTAATTCATCGGCTATCAGTTATTCAAATCACTATAGAATTGAGTTGACTGTTTATATCACTTAATAGTCAAATTTTACTTTCAGATAAAACATTTCAGTTAAATATGTACATTCTAAATATAGTAACAATAACAGGTTACATTGAAATAATTTATTTTATTATTTACTTCATTTCTTTCTGAAATCCTCCTATACCTGATGAGCTCCTTCTGTAGAAATACTTTATGATTATATTAAATCAACAATAATTATCTCTAAAATACAATATTAAGTACATTTAAGATACATCTAAATACATTTTAAACCAATATGCAAAGACAAATGGCTGATCTTCAATCATTTTTGTAATTCAAGATCAGAGATGTACTAGACAACCCTCAAGTCTACTTATTGCATTAAGGAGTTAAGAAACAAAAGTTCAAGGACATGTACTCAAGAAAGAATATAGTTCAGTGACAGAATACTTGCTTCTCTGTGTAAGGATTTAGGCTCGATCACCACCGCACCCTCAGACAACACACAAAATACCATTTTTTTAACTAACTAAAAAAAAAACAAAATATGACCTTTGTATTAAAAAATGTAAAACTATTAAGTTACATACATAAATGTTAGTAAATAATTACTACATTAAAATCTATATATTTTTATTTATAATTATTTTACCTATAAGAAATATTTTATATACTACTACAGCAAGAAGGTATTATTTTTAAACTATGAAGATTTATATATGGTGTTTATATAAAGCCAATGTTTAATTTCCTATTTCGTTTGGGTTCAATGTAATGGCTATTATCTTAGAATTTGGAAGAATTCAATCTTTCATTTATAAAGTTACTCCTCTAACTGTTAAGAATAAAAAGAGATATATATCATTGAATAAGCAGGATGGAAATGAAAGATTTCAGAAATATTTATAAAAGTCTCAGGCTGGAGCTGGAGGTCAGATAGTTTCCTTGCACCTTAAATTGGGGCTGACACAGTTTTAATAATCTATGGGGCCTCAATATGGTCCATAAGTCCTCCAGGTAAACCTAATACTGACAAGTATAACTTTAAAACAAAACAAAAAATGATAATAATGAAAGAAATATTTCAACCAAAGATACATTAAGTTAGAAATCTAGAGTTGGGCCCGGAGAGATAGCTCAGTGGCATTTGCCTTGCAGGCAGCCGATCCAGGACCTAAGGTGGTTGGTTCGAATCCCGGTGTCCCATATGGTCCCCTATCCCTGCCAGGAGCTATTTCTGAGTAGATATCCAGGAGTAACCCCTGAGCACAGCCGGGTGTGGCCCAAAAACCAAAACCAAAAAAAAAAAAAAAAAAAGGAATCTAGAATTAAGCTGTATTTATGCATAGTACAGTATTTTCTCTGGACATTTTTTTTGTTTTTGTTTTTATGTTTTTGTGTATTGCTTTGGATTTTCTGAGTTTGTGTTTAGTTTTATTTGGAAGTGGGCACAACTAGAGGTGCTCCAAGCCTATAACTGGTGATGATTTCTCGTGAGGCTCTGAGAAACAAATGGTGTGTAGGTTGTCCACATACAGCAAGTTCCTTACCTGCTCTATCTCCCTCCAGTCCCTCTCCATAAGTACTTATATTTGTGTTTGTCTTGTCAGCTAAAGATTAGGTTTTCCACTTATGAGTTTATCTTATTTTTCTCATTCTCGTACAGCTTTCATCTGGTTATAACCATCCTTTTTTACCCTGAATACTGTTACCTTAAGTCTTTTCATATGACACCCCCTGTAAAATGATGCATTTTTGTAGACTAGGACTGTCTTGCCAATTGCTAATTTTTATAAATGCTTAAGTTACCTGGACCTCATGGTCCCTGGAATAGAAATAAAATATACTATTTGACCATGACAAAGCTGATTAACTAGTTCATTGCAGCCACAATGATGAAGCAACAAAATACACTGGTGGATTTGGTTGCCCTGAATTAAGGAGATGGTTGGACTATATCATGTCTATGAATCTGATACAGGTCTCTATTAAATAGCTTCTCAATAAAAAATTTTCTTATTTGTCATGCTCAACTGTTACATTATTCATCATTATATTATAGGAACCAATAAGTATGAAACTTATTTTATAATGAGAACGTAATTTATCTTGTCAGCTTGAGATTAAGTATATATATTTTATATTACCAAAAAAAAACTCAATACAATTCTCTAGCCTTATTTGTAATAATCTTATTCTAAGCTTTCCAGGGTTTCTAGGTATAAATGACATATATTTGTTGACTTTCTTAGAGACAAAATAAAATACAGAGCTCTTGCCATGTCCAAATCTAAGGAAATTTTTGTCATAAATTACATTAGACTAAATGCCTACTATATTTGTATTGTAAAATGTTTGCCAAATGCATGACTTCACCGTGTTTGTTGTTTAGCCAGATGTTAAAAAGTATACAGAGCATATATATTACATTTTATTATACAGATTTTATTTAAGGTTTCAGTAGAATTATGCCCCAATATACCGATTATACATGGAAAATAACTATTGCATGTCAAAAATGCATTTAATACACCAAACTTACCAAAAATCATAGCCTCCCTTAACCAAGCACATAACATTGACATTAGCCTTCAGTTATGTAAAATTACCTAATAGAAATGCTATTTTATAATAAAATATGAAATATCTCACATAATACATTGAGTTCTGTAGTAGGCATGAAAATGAATGGTTGTATGGGTTCTTATAATTAATTTACATAGCTGATTTACACACACCTGAATAATATTTAGATTTTGAAGGGAAATTAATAGCTAGATGATGAGAAAATATTCAAAATGGTTATCAATTTCTCTTGCAAATTGTACAAGAATAGCTGTGAAGACAGAGCATGTGTACATCAACATCGTTGATTACATGTCTTGTTAGAAGCTTCAGTTCTCTGTTGATGCCAGAGAGTACCAATCAGCATATTCTTAGCTAAAAGAAATACCTAAATTCAAGAAATGGTCTCATAGAATGCATAATACTTTTGCATCACCATATATATTAACTTTTATATATGTGAACATTTATATGCATTGCATTTTATATATAAAAACATTTTTGTAACTGACATTGGGCATGGTTAGTTACTATAATAACCAAGACCTACGAATAAAAAAACACATTTTGCATCAATCATGGTTTTTTTGTTTGTTTGTTTTGTTTTGGGGCCACACCCTGCGGTGCTCAAGAGTTACTCCTGTCTGTCTTCTCAGAAATAGCTCCTGACAATCACGGGGGACCATATGGGATATCGGGATTCGAACCAACCACCTCTGGTCCTGGATCCGCTGCTTGCAAGGCAAACGCCGCTGTGCTATCTCTCCGGGCTCATCAATCATGTTTTTAATGCTCCTAATACACAAAAATTATCAACCATATAAATAAGTAAACAAATAATGTTCAGTTTCATTTTATTTGATCTTTTATTTGTTTGTTTGTTTTTGGGCCTCACCTGGTGACGCTCAGGAGTTACTCCTGTCTATAAACTCAGAAATCGCTCATGGCGCAGCGGACCATATGGGACACCCGGAGTCGAACCCAGGTCTGTCCTGGGTAGGTCTCGAGCAAGGCAAACACCTTATCGCTGTGCTATCGCTCCAGACCCGTTTAGTTTCATTTTAAAATCAATTTTGTTGATTCAGAAATTGTCAATATTATCTGTGCTCATGGACTGATGAAAGAATTATAATGAAAATAAAGCATCCATCTTGTCACTCAAACTGGTTGATGCAATGCCAGATTATGTTAGCAATGCTAAAACACTATGCAAGTCATAGCTTAAAATTGAGTGCAAAATGTTATCATAGTTTATATGTCCATGAATAATGGGACTGCATACTTTCTGAGAATGAATTTAGCATGAAAAAGCTGTACTGACATTCTTTACACTAGGCATATTTTACCCTAATTCTAAAGATGGTATTTAGTGTTTACAAAATATTTCTAAATGTTTCTGACTATAAGATTTTTGTGGAAAGAGGTGTGAATATTTAATTGGGGAAGTGGGTTGAAAGTTGAGAAGCTGGTTAAAAATTCTATGGTCTTATAATGATTGACATATCTGTCCAAAAAAGCTGCTGTCAGACACTGAAATCAAAAAATATGAGAAAACGAGATAGGACTATAGGCTGGAAAGTTGTTTTTTTTTCCTTTTTCACAAGAAGATTAGACTGATCCCACAATATCCACCACATAATCATAAAACCTAGTAACCCTGAAGAAGCCTCTATCTTCCCAGCAGAAAAAACTGCCCCAGCACCTTCACCAAGCTCAAAAAGAAAATAATGTCTGCCAGTATTTCACAGGTAATCTGGTCTAGGCTAATACCTCTGTGGAACTCTCTGATAGGGTGAAAGGGAGCATATTTTTCTTTCTGCATGATCTGTAACAACCCAGGGTCACACCTTTCTACAGAAAAAGCCCAGATCCTCATCTTAAGCTTACAAAATTTATAAGCCAACAAATTTGTTTCAGACTTTTGACTGCCCAGCTAATTCAGGCCTTGGACAGCTTAGCTAATTGCCACCATGTGATACCTCAATATTTTATAGTAGTGTCAGCAGGAAAGCTGATGAGAATGTTATATAATAATCTTCCAAATTCAGTGAGCCTAAACAATAACAAAAGAACTTTTAATTAGCACCAACCACAGCCTAGTAAATCTTTAGACATTGACTTTAGTTACACCATGAGAGATACTGCAATTATTTAAACTGACCCTTGTTGATCTAAGTTTTAATCATTCTGTTTACCTTTGTGTTATAGTAAACCATACCAAGTAAATTTATTTGTTGATCCTGCATGGTGGTGTGTGGGAAATTGGGGACACTGGTGAAGGGAAGGTCACATTTTTGACGAAATTGGTTTGAATGTTTAATGTCTGAAATAACTGTATTATGGTCAACTTGGTAAATCATGGTTGTGTAATAAAATTAGTTCTGGAAGAATGTTGGTTTTCCTTCTGTGCTGGTACTTACTTGTCTGCCCAACCATTATGCACTTTTTGATCTTTATCCTTCCTAACATAGTTTATTGTGTGCTCAGCACATATTCTAAACAATTTAAATATAAAGCTCAATGTTAAATGATTTCCCCCATGATGTCATTTAATAGTAATCTGGACAAGTCCCAAAACATTATTTTTAATAGTGCAACACCCTAATAAAGTATGATTTTATGAAGCATTGTTAAATATGTCTACAACAGTATGCTACTTGTTTCTAAAACAGTTTTCCACTTTATGTTATGTGAATTGAGAAAATTGCCATTCTAACATTTACAATGAATTCAAATGCCTCCAGTCTCAGAATGAAACCAGATGTCATTCATATGTTTTTTTTTAATTATACCTCTTAAAATAAATGGTTTCACTACCCCACCACTACTTTCATCTCACATGCCCATTGTTGTTGATGACCAGTGCTTTCAAGTAAAAATCCATGAGCTAAAAGATTATCGAACATCATTTGAATAATTAGTTGATTATTCTAAAAACAAGATGAAAGATTTCATTACCATTTTATCCACTTATTAGATTTGGTCTCCTTAATGTAGGCAGTACTAATAAAAATTGGAAAAAATTATTTTAAAGACATTCTTTAAGAAAGTTAGTGCTTAGCAGTCATCAAAGAACAACTATTTTTATTTATTTTCTTAAATGTTATGTTTTTATTGGAATCATGTGTATCATTTGTCTATGCTATTACTCTGATTTAAACTTGCTACATTTTTTAAATAAATCTTTTTTTAGAAAAACATTCTATGATATATTTTCTTTAGATTGTGACAGTAAATTTTCTTACCAAATTCTTCTTTGCTGTATATCCGATAAATTATGTATGCCCAAAATATATTATAACAGGATTGCCTAATGATAGAAATTATTACAGTTTGAGCTTTATGAAAATAGTATTTGCTAATTGTAATTGTTATTAGTGTTTTCTATATTTTTGGTGCAAATTTTCAGTTCAAAAAGCAAAAACAAAATTCATAAACTGTATATTTAAAAACACTTTAGGGGACGTTTTGTAAACATGCTTTATCAAAAAAAAAAAGGAATGGATAGAACACTAAAGTTCTATGAATTTTAACTGCTTATCTTATTATATTATAGAGTTACACAAGAGTTTTGAAAGTCAAGCCTTCTAAACTTTTT
This sequence comes from Crocidura indochinensis, assembly GCA_004027635.1. Taxonomy (NCBI): domain Eukaryota; kingdom Metazoa; phylum Chordata; class Mammalia; order Eulipotyphla; family Soricidae; genus Crocidura; species Crocidura indochinensis. The sequence continues at coordinate 8,977 of PVKC010007639.1, forward strand.
GGGGGGAGGGAGTACACCCAGTGATGTTCAGAGGTTACTCTTGGCAATGCACTCAGTAATCGCTCCTAGCTTTGGTGACCATATGGGACACATCAAACCTTGGTCCATCCTGGGTCAGCAGCATGCAAGGTACTATTGCTGCACCATTGCTCTGGCTAGATTCAGTATTTTTATAAAAACACTTTCCTTTGATTCATTTCTTATACCATTACCTATATTTCAGGCTCATAGCATATTGTTTCCTGGACAAATTGAGAGGCCACTGTTTTACTCTCAATAATTGTCTTAAATCCCAATATGTTCCAGAAACAAAACCCTAAACCCAAGAATTAAACAAATTAAAATAAAGTATGGAATTATTGGAATTAATGAAAATAATTTCTATAAAACTCAGAATTATTTCATTTTAGATCTCAAAACTGATTGTAAAATGTTGAGTCAAAATGAATGAAGGATGAAAGAGGGGAGGAATCTCCACACGTAAAGATTTTTTTATTCCTCTACAAGGCTATTTCTTATGTGGGATCTATTTTGAAAAAAAATGTCTACAATTAAGTTCTCAGTTAATTCTAGGAAGAAGTTGTTCCTTTTCCTTGATCCTGTTGTGCGAAAGCAGTGGCACTATATTTACAAAAAAAGATATGAGTAAATTATGTGCAACTTGAACATGGAAGGTAAATATATTGAATTCATTTAAGATAATCACACTTATCAAGAATAGCCTGATTAGAATTTTCCCTTTCAACTTTTATCAGATTTTATTTCCATTATCTTTGATTATATGTGTGACCCTACTATATTCATATACTGTATTAGAATCTCAGTGATGGTTAGATTTAGAGCATTTGCCATTTATGAAGGGACATGCTAAAATAACTGCCCCCAAATCCAAATTAAGTTACATTTTCTGGTTTATATATAGGAATAAATTACTGGCCTAAGTTTCCAGATATTGACTGATAAAAATATACTCATCTTAGAAAAAACACAGACAAAAATCCAAGTGCGCATATACTAAATTTTGACTTTGATCAACCAGGTCAGGTCTTTTCTATCCTTTCCAATTAAAGTTACTCATTTTCCTTTTCTTTCCATTCTACGTTCATTTTGCATTAAAGGAACCATTTGGGTTCTTATTTATTCTTTATATCTTTATTTTTTACATATCTTTAAAACTTTATTTAACACCATTGATTACAATGTTGTTTATAATGTAAACCCCCTTACACAGGCACCCCCTTACACAGGCACAATCAAATTTATTTTATATCAAGATACAATGTATTAGCTAATATAATTATCAAAAATTCTGTAAGTCAAAGAAAATTTGTGAGAAAGATCAATATTTTATAGATGAAGTTTAATGGTAGAGTACAATGGTAGATCCTCACCTTTCAAGGGTGAGATTCTGAGTTCAATCTCCAATATTACAAGCACAAACATGAGCAAACACTCACACACACACAGAGAAAAAAAAAGTCTGTCATTTTCTGGGAAAATTCTTATATACCCAGATCTTTTTTAAAAAACAAGTCCTCAGCTTCAGAATCCAAGTTAGGTTGGGCTTAGCTATACACTTGAGAGGTCACTGTGTGAACTTAAAAATACCTCCCATAAATGAGAAATGTGAGAAGAAATGGATATCTGTGAGAACAAACATGCCCAGAAAAATATTGAACATGCCGTCTTGCCAATATTGCCCCTCTTGAGTCCGATCTAAAGAAAATATCTTCTTGGATAAGAATACTTGGTCCATGACCTCTCTACTAAGAATGTGACCAGGTCTCTTACAAAGCTTAAGTAAACAACACTAACAGTTTTCACTGAAAAAATCCAAGGGGTGGTGGGGGGGGAATAGACATGAATTTTATACCCTACTCTGTTAAGTTTAAAACATTTAATTTAAACTGGTTTTCAAGGATAAAAGTTTAATTAATGATTTAGCTTAGAGGGAAGTCATGTACTGAGTAAATAATTAAGCATTTTCTTTTATGAGTGAAGTGCCTTTTGCAAAGTTGCTGACAACATAGCAGAAAACACTGAACCTATATCTGTTGATGTAGGAGCAGGGCCAGTGAAAAATAAAGTAAAATCAAAACACACATGAGAAATAAATGTTTCCTTGATAGAAGCATAATAAAAACAGTTGTGGAGAGTACAGCATCTCATACATCAAGAGTAAGGTTAAGAACATACCAGTGTATTAAATAGAGCAATCAGAATAGTTCTCTTTGAGAGGTGATAACTGAGTAAAATATGAAACTAAATATGAAACTAAGATAAATATGACTAAATTCTCTTCTCTAGTATAAAACGTTTGTGATAAGGGGTCGAGGAGATAGTATTAATGTTTTGCATGCAGCCATCCTTTAGCCAAGGTAGCACATATCCCTCAGTCCTTCTAAGAGTGGCTCTTAAGAACACAAAGATGTGATAAATTCTATCAACATGTCTAATATAGTGCAGTCTCTGGTGTTCTGTAAGACTCAGCCTACTCTGTTCACTTTTCTCCATCACATTGATTGAGTCTTTGGATTCTGTTTTTCTTAGTTAGTTTATTTAATTACAAAGCTTCTTCCCATCTCTGTATCCTCTGTCTAGTTTTCCTCATATCTGTTGGATCAATTCATTGGATATTGATCAGGAAATTTATCCTACATATTAAGAGTTATGAATACTTAGCTGGCAGGGGAGATACCATGATCACGAAGGTGGTTTCCCCAAGGCAAGGCTCACCCATTGTACTCCGGGTGTGCTGACCCCTCTGATTTCCCAAAATGTGGGAAACTCGAACGCATAATTTGTGGTAGTAGGGGACTGCGTTCGCGCTCTCCCCTGGTCAAAAAAAAAAAAAGTTATGGCAGGACTTGACCACTTCCAATGGATAATGTGACTAAAATTTATAATTTGATTGTGGACTTTGAAGCATGGGAATTCCTAAGAGGTACTATTTGATCAGAGGATCTCGGATATGATCTTCACAGAGCTTCATAAATTATTCACTATAAGTTCCTAAAAACTGCATCAGAGCCTAACACTACTGCTTACCTCAAACTCCCTGAAGTCTGGGATAGACAATGACATAGGTTTTTTTAGCTACTATAATAGGATTCATATTAATTTCATTAATTTCATGGCAAGAATCGATACATTCAAGGAAAATCTGCCTGCACAGATACTCTTAGGAAGTGCATATACTGCAGACTTATAGAGTGTTTTAGAATAGTAGAGCAAAATGTGATAAGTGAAAAAAAATTGGACACACCTTCTCCTTTGCTCAGATATTCATCTTTAACTAAAATTATTCCCATCATCTTTAAAGTTATCCTGCTCTAACCAGTAACCATATCTTATGACCAATTCAGTAACATGCATCTATAATGTCATTTTTTCATCCAGCCTTGATGACTTGATAATATAGACATTCCTATGTTGGTGCCATATAAATTTAGCTTCAACCTCTGTTTTCTATGAATGCTGTAACTAACCATATTTCTTACTTCAACATCAGATATCCTGCCAAGTAGCACATTCATTTCAATGATGTCAACAGATGGGATATGTTCATATTCAACTATGTTAATTCCTTCCTTTAGTCTGTCTTGACAGCAGTTAGGAATTTGAGTTCTGAGCCTCTCTTTCAGTGAGGTAGACAAATTGAGATGCAGCTGTTGCTTCAGTGTGTCCATTGCAGGCCTGCCAACTGGCACATTCCATCATACAGTAGGAATTTTAGGGATGTTGAATCCAAACAATAGCCAAGACATAGCTTAGTATAGAAATCGGAAGCTGAAGATACTATCTTTATTGTAGCCCCTTGCTAAAGATGGATATTTGCTTTCTACAAAGTCTTTAGAGACACACAATAGAATCTGAATATTCTGAATTAATTCAGATTCAAGAAAAAGTACTAATCAGTGGATAATATATCCCTATCAAATCCAAGATGATCAGGAACTTTAAAAAACTTTCTTCGGATAAAAAACAATGAATTCATTTAATTAAGAATTTTGGGATGAGGGGGTCGACCTAACCCAGGTTCGATCCCCATCATCCCATAGGGTCCCCCATAATTGCCAGGAGTTATTTCTGAGTGTAGAGCCAGGAAAAACCCCTGAGCAGAGTCAAGTGTGATCCCCCCCCAAAAAAAAACCCCACACAAAACAAAAAAAATTAGAGATGAAAGAATTTGAATTAAACTGGAACAATAAATTCAAAGATTAGCATCATTATAAAAAAGAGGATAGAAAACAGAAACAAATATATAGAAAGATCACGTTAAGATTCTTGCAGAGATTGATATTATATTGAAATATCAGCTCATAGCAAAAATAGAAAAGTCAAGGAAGGATTTTTCTGTTGATTCTTTGAAAACTTAAATCAAGAATTGTGGTTCTGCCAACACTTTGATTTAAAATGTGTAGTTACTACTGGTGAATGTTTCAGATCTTTTAAGGCACACATTTGATTTTTTTAAGCGTTTTTTTTTTTTGTGGCTATGCATAGTGATCTCAGAAGGTATTCTTGTCTGTGCTCAGAAATCACTCCTGATAGGCTCTGGGATATCAAAGATGGAACCAGATCAGACACATGCGAAGCAAACATCCTATCTGCTCTATTATCACTTTGGCCCATTTTTACAATTTTATGTAAAGGCATTAATAAAGATCACATTAGGGATCCCACAAAGGTTACAAAATGTTTATTGATTAGCAGACTAAGGACTATGATTCAAGTAATGAAGAGACACAAATAGCAAGTACTTCAGTGCTGTTGGCTGACTTACATCACCAACAATGATTAACCACTTGTTGAAAAAGCTAGTAGTAATTCTTCTATGTGTATTTGTAGATAACATCTGTTTTAGTTTAGTTTGAAAAGCAAAATATATGCTGGTGCAAAGGATTTTATGTTATATAATATAAATAAAATAAGTGTCTTTATTGGCCATGTGCACCAAACATGAAGTGATACTTTAATGTACTTCTTTTGAAATATTGAAATTCTAAAGGAGTATTTCTTTAACTATACTGAAATACATAATATAATATAATATAATATAATATAATATAATATAATATAATATAATATAATATAATATAATATAATATAATATAATATAATATAATATAATATAATATAATATAATATAATATAATATAATATAATAATATAATATAATATAATATAATATAATATAACATAACATAACATAACATAACATAACATAACATAACATAACATAATATAATATAATATAATATAATATAATATAATATAATATAATATAATATAATATAATATAATATAATATAATAATATGAGATGACATGACATGACATGACATGATATAATATAACATAACATAACATAACATAACATAACAGCATAACATAATACAATATAATAATATAATATAGAGATGTCAATTTTAATGACTACTTTGCCTACTAAATTTGTTGGGTGTGAACATCACTTATGTATAAGATTTATAATATTTTGACTAACATATATGTTATTAATTTTGATATACTTAATCCTAAACTGACTCCTCTCCATTTGAATTCTTAATAATAGCTGTTCTTGTAGCCACATTTATAAAACACATTTATAAAAAGGTCATTTCTAAAAATTTATAACGCATTTATAAAAAGTGTCTGCAAATAGTATATCTGTGCTGTTTAAATTGTGGAATCAAGGTCAACAGCAATTAAATAGACATTAGATATCTGGTAAATAATCTTCAGATAATATAAAAATTTAAAGATACCATTGTTAATGATATTGTGAAGTGCATAAAATTCTATATAATTGAAAATGATAAGTAATGCATGCTTTAAACAGTATTTAAGACTGAAATCAATATTTAAATCAAATGATTATATCTCTAAGCAAAACTAGTTATAAATTCCTTGTTTCTAATTTTTATTATTTTTCTTCTTTGTTTCTAATTCTGTAATATCCAATTCAAGTAAAATAACTGGGACAGATGTCTAACTTGGAAATGCTGCGTTTTATTTCTGATTTATTCTCTAGTCTTTACTTTCTCATTGTTTAACATTTCCCAAATTTTCTCTGCTAAAGTTTTTGAGCTCTTGGGGTTTAATAGTAGAGAAAGTGAATCATACTCAATGTAAAAATAGTTTTATTGGTATATTTGAATGACCTCAGTTTTCTTATTTGAATATACTAACTTCCCTAACTGAAATAATCTGCATAACTTGCGTATTTTCGTGCATGAGTCAAATAGTCTACAGGACAAAAACACCTACAAACTAAAACAAGCGCACACAAGTGGGAAACATGGTATTTTGGAGGAAAGAATGATGGATTCTCAATGAGTGAATAATGTTTCATTCTCAGATGACTCCACTTGACAAAACATATATTTAGCCTTCACTTACATGTCCTAGCTTGAACAGGTTATTCTAAGTATTTTATATACTTATTGTATAATTTTTAAATTGTGTATTGTATAATTTTTCAATTGATACACTCCCATAAATTTAAAAGCTTATATTTTTGAAATAATTCTGCTGATGTCTAAGTATCATTTCCTGATAAGAATTAAAATATATATTTTTTTAAATTATGTATTTTTTCTGATTTAAAAAAAATATTCAGTGATGAAAACTCTAACACAAGCAAAATGTTCTAGATTGATAAAGGGAGAATGTGTGTGTGTTTGAGAGAGGGAGAGCGACAAAGTGAGAGAGAGAGAGGGAGGAAGGAATGGAGGAAAAGAAAAATCATGATTGTGTGGACATGCTTGCATTTGAAGATATTTCCCAGCATAATGTGTCATTGCATTAATGGTTACATCCTTTAAATAAATATAACTTAATTTTATTTATTTAATGAGATAATTTTGCAGTAAGAATCCTTTCTTTTCCTTCTAGAATATGTGCTTATTGGGTTGAATCAATTCATAAGGAGGAATTTATTCCTCAAAAATAGATAATTTGAAAGATGGCTAATAGACAAAAGAAATGAAACAGGCATATGAAAAATTCATCACTGGTTATCAGAGATATACAAATCAAAATTAAAATGAGATCTCTCTTCATACCAGCCAAAATGGCCTATATTTAAAAAGGCCACAATTAGTAGTGTTGGGAATGTGGCAAAAAAAGTAACAAAAAAAAAAAAAGTAACTCATTCACTTCTAATGGAAGTATTGCTTAGTTCTCATTCCTAGAAAAATGATTTGGACACCTCAAAGAATGAACAATCAAGCTTTCTCTTGATCCTGAAATGGCACTCCCTGGAATTTTATCCCAAAACTAAAAATAATTAGTCTAAATGACAAATATGCACCTGTATTCATTGCGGTATTATTCATAACAGCCAAGATCTGAAGCAATCCATTTGCCCAACAAAGAAAGAAATGCTTAAAGAAATTGTGGCATATAGTGGAATACCACTCAGCTATGAGAAGGGTAAAACCATGCAATTTGTTGCAACTTGTATGGAATTGCATAGATTTATGTTAAATGAAGTGAGTCAGAAAGAAAAGGAGACACACTAGATGATCTCACTCATTTGTAGGGTATAAGATTTAAAAAAATAAATAAATGAGATTAGATCATTCCTAATGGAAATAGGCCTGCAATACAGTGAACAGAATTCTTATGTAAGGGTGTTAGGAGGATAGACCATTGAAGGCATGTTAAGATAAAGTTGAAGTGACATTGGCTCTCTGGTGATGGGCATGGCATAACACATATGGTATATAAAATAAGGATGTTCATTAATATTGATTCACAAGGAAAAACACAGGATTAAAACCTTAAAAAAAACATAAAATTTAGATTTCCAAGAGTATTAATGACACTTTTCAATAGTGCAATTATTCTAATCATTCGTCATTCATACTGAATTTCTTGGATCTAAAAGAAAACAATAAAATATAAGACATTATAGTACCAAATACAACATTAAAATATAACATTTGCAGTGGAGAGATAGCTAGTACAGAGGCTAGGGTGTTAGCCTTGCACACAGCCAACCTGGTTTCAATCCAAGGCATTGATATAGACCCCTCAAACTATCAGTAGTGATTCTTAAACAAATATAACACTTATTTGATTTTTAGTTTGTGTTCGCCAGCAAATTTGTATTTTTATTAGTAGATTTAAAATATTCTTCCTTGGGGGGGATGATGTAAAGATATAATATGGTGGGTGGGTCCTTGCCTTGCATACAACCAACCTGTGTTCAGTCTCTGAAACCCCATACCTAAAAGTAAAGCTAGGAGCAATTCTGCTGGGCATGGTCCCTAAACAAAACAGAACAAAACAAAATGATAAACAGTTTCATTTTAAACTTTTTTTTTCTAAATAAAAAGTTTGTGATTAAACAAGATAAAAACAAAATTTATAAGGGAATGAAGAGATGTCTTGCATGTGACTGATTATTCTCAATAGCAGGTGCCCAGCAACTGCCAAAAGTGATACTTAAACACAAATCTAGGACTAATCCCTGAGTACAGCTAGGTGTGACCACCTTTCTCAAATATCAAATAATGACAAAAATTTTAATGGTTCAATATATGAATATTGAAAAAATAAAACAGAATAATGATGCATAATTATTGATACATATTTACATTCTTAGTATATGTGATTCAATATATCTGAAAGATAGATTTCCCCTAAAAACCCTCAATTATGTTTTTTAGATGATTTTAAAATTGACTTCATATATGGAAGTATAATGAGACAAAGTAAACAAAGATGAAACAGACATGGTCCCCATAATTATGGTCCCCATAATTAATGTAATTAAATCTATTTACAGCAAGCACCAAGAGGAAACTGAGTCTCCTAAGGCAGGAAGAAAGAAGAATATCAGGGACAAGTGGAGACTTATTAACACATAATAGAACTGGTTATGTAGCATTGAGAATACACAGTATAATATAAAATTGTTCTAAATCATTTCATGTTGTTAATTTTGGCTTCTTTTTGTTTCCAGGTTAAACCTAGCAGAATGCTCAGAGCTTACTCCTGGTTCTATACTCAAAGATCATTTCTGGCACGCTCAGCGTGCCATATGGGGAACTGATCTCAGGTTGACCTCACGCAAGATAATTGCCACAAAATGGCAGATGCTTTTGTAATAAAAATGTATTTGCTATATCATTAACAAGGTTACATATTTCACTCTAAACAAAGTATTTTATTTTTCTTCAATTTAATGACATTGAAATAATAACCTATTATTAGCATTTGATCATCTGAATTTCAATTTGTTTCATCTAATTTCATTGATACAAATCTGAAGTCATCCATTTCTAGTCTTTTTCCAAGTTCCAAACATGTGTTTGTTTTGTCTATATATTATAGTACACAAATAAAATACACAGTTGAAAGAAGTACAATTATAATAAGTCATTTAAAACAAGTAAAAGTCCACTGCTTAAAACGTTTTTCATGGGGGCCAGCGAGATAGCACAGCGGCATTTGCCTTGCAAGCAGCCGACCCAGGACCTAAGGTAGTTGGTTCGAATCCCGGAGTCCCATATGGTCCCCCTTGCCTTCTAGGAGCTATTTCTGAGCAGATATCCAGGAGTAACCCCTGAGCACAGCTAGGTGTGACCCAAACCCCCCAAAAAAGTTTTTCATGGATAGACTTCTATTTGGATTAAAAATTTTATATAAAAATAATATGCACTATCAGCTCTTGCCTTGTTAATATCATGTATCTTGATTTTCACTTACAAGTGATATTGCTATATTATAGTAGCCGTCAATGTCTGTAGTATTTATCTAAAAATCAATGTTTATAATAAGATTTTGTTTTGTTTTGTTTTGTTGTGGCACACCTGGCAGTGCTCAGGAGGTACTCCTGTCTCTAAGATCAGAAATTACTCAAGATTATATGGAATGCCGGGGAATCAAAACCAGGTCTGCCGTATGCAAGGCAAATGCCCTATCTGTAGTGCTATCACTCCAGCCCCTCATGCAATTTCTTAAAAAATTTTTTTCTCTGTAAAAAATAGATTAAGTTAAACATTTTTACTATTTATGCACTTTTTAAACCTTTTTGTTGACTTTATTGCATGATTTAAAAACCAAACAACTTTATTATTAAATAATAAAATCTGTACTTTTTACTACTTGCCATGAGAAACCTGAAATAATAATAATAGTTCATAGCTAGTATTTATGAAATAGGTTTAAAAAGGAGGAAACTCTTTCCTCAGAGGAACTATTAAGTTCAAAACTGTAAATGGTCTCTGATTTTACCCTGATTGACAGTAAATAAATTAGCCTACTGAAGTTGTATAAATTCACATCCATGTTCTAATAGAAGATGCCAGACCCCTGGGCAAGGCACCCAGTTGGTTTATAAAAGCAAAGAGGATGCCAAATGAGCATTTTTGGCTTTAATTATTAACACTCATATCCCCTTTAGCCTGTCATTTTTACCAGTATATCTAGTGGGTTGCACTATTATACTTGTTATAACCCCCAAATCAGGAGTCAGTACCAATGGCCTGTGAATTGTCAATCTTAAATTTTCCTCCAGGGAATGACTACCTAGTAAGTTATTACCAGAAAGTAAGCAAATATCCCCTAGGAAGAGTAGAAGGAAATGCATTTTCCGAAAATATATTCAGGGACTAAATCTATGCAGTATTCAGTAATTCCTAATAAAATGTTCCCAGAACCTTTCTTTGAGAATTGCATTTAAGACACCAGGAAGAATCCAACACCTGAAGTCTTCCCAAAAATCACAATGTTCACAATCAATTACAGTTTTAATGGGATAATCCAATGGCTTATGATAATAATAGTTTAAGCATGTTTTTTTTATGTGGGGGGAATCTTGTTCAAACCAGTAATAAAACATATCTAATTATATACAGAACCTTGAAATATTTTCTCCAGCTTGGACTCTGACTAATTTTTGGACAATATTATCATGCTTTGTACCTGCCTATCTATAATTTTACATCTCTTTTGAGAACCAGACTACTACCTGACTTCAGTAAACAATTGTTCAAAGACGTATGAAGATCTCCAAAGTTTAGGAGGCTGGAATGTGTAAGTTGAAACTAATTTAATATAAGTAAAAACTCCCTAAGACTGTCTGAGTCTGTTTGATTCTGAATTTTTTTAAAAAAATTGATAATATGGAAAGAGATGTGAAGCAGAGGACAAGTTGATCAAGACATTATTTATTTTATTTTTTTAGTTGAAGAGGTTGAATTATGTTTATAGTTTGAAATGAGTCATGAGCATACAGGGATTAAAAATACAAAGATAAATTGGAATGAAGAATAAGATGACATAATGCTAAAAGTGAATGGTTGCAGCTGCACACATTTAAAGAGTATTTTTTCTAAGAATGTACAGGAGCTGTAACGGTGCCCATAGAAGCAAGAAAAATAAAAGTGGAAAAGTTATTTGTGTGTGTGTGTGTGTGTGTGTGTGTGTGTGGTTTTTGGGTCACACCCAGCAGTGCTCAGGGGTTACTCCTGGCTCCATGCTCAGAAATTGCTCCTGGCAGGCATGGGGGACCATATGGGGCACCGGGATTCGAACCGATGACCTTTTGCATGAAAGGCAAATGCCTTACCTCCATGTTATCTCCTGGGCCCCATAAAGTGGAAAAGTTATAATTTATGACATTTGTTTTCTTGTTGGGATGTAGATCAACGTTCTTTCCTAAGACATGTTATTATGAAATAGAAATTAGACCTAAAAACAAGTTGACATATGTGACATTCGGCAGAGTAGGAAAAGGTAACGTCTTGTAATAGGAATCTCACTATTGTCACTACATGCAAGGAAAACACTTATTTTGGGGGGTATATTTCTTAAAGTTATATTGCCAACACATTTATGCTTTAATTAACTACAATAAACCTAAAATCATTTGATTTTTCTTATTTATTTTTTCTAAAGATGCATGTAGCATCTCTTGTCCTCAAGGTGTAATTTCACACTTTAGGTAAATTATCAAATAACCTGTTGGAGCATTTGTACTATTGATAAAAGTGAAATCTATTGATAGTTTATATGTATTTTAATGAATAGATGTATGTAATGCATATCTTTTCCATTAGACATGTTGGGTTATGTAAAACACATTAAAATTATAATTAAGTGAAACTGCTTTGATAAAAATAATTACACAGCACTTCCCTAATCTAGTAGTAAATTATAATTTGTTCTTCACAAAATAATTTTTCTATGTTTCATTGGAGAGATTTTATATATCTAAGTTTCACCTCCTGCTTCATATGTCTTGACTTTAAATGTTACTCTTCTCTGTTGCTTATGAGTCATTTATATAGACAGCAAAGTGTTTTTACTTATAAGGTGTTTTATTCATTCCTACTTCACATAAAATATAGAGGTGGAGTTAATAATGCATTCTGTGACTATGTTTCTCCATTTTAAAGTATATAATTGTGAGTCACTCATCAGTGAAACTAGAATGTATGACACATTCTTAATAATACATCTGAAGAGTGAGGCAGGATGGAAGTTTTGTGAATGTAACATTTCCAATGAGGCCAATTCTTTAGGATCCTTCTTAACCCGAAAAAACTAACTCCAAAACTATGTAGAAAATATATATACATTGATATATAAATATATATTGTAATGCAAAGCATATTTTGAATGCATTAATGCACGTTTGCCATTCATTCAAAAATTTTAAGTGATAAATGTTATAAAAATTATACAAGGGATAATATTTGTTATGAATTATGCACATAGAGATAATTTTCTTGAACAACATTACAAGCAAGCATTTTAATATTAGGGCGTAAAGAGTTCCATTATTTTAGTAAACATAAATACTAAAAGTATATAGTGCACTACAACTCTGCTGGATAGTTTAAAACTTTTAGTAGTTGTTTTGTCTTAATTTATACATATTTTAGTACATTTATTGTCTCACTTTTAATAGTTTTGTTTTGCTTTCTTTTGAAGTACGTTTCATTTGTTAGGCTTTGAGACCATTTAGAATCGATTCTCTTTTAATTTAATAGCACTGAGATTTATGTTTCCTGGCTCTTGAATTAGTAGAACTGGTAACAATGCAAATTTTGGAGTGGATATTTATTTGGTACTATAAAATAAATCAGAAGACTGCTTTTTCCCTTTTATAAGCCAGGAAAATAAGGCTATTGAGAAGGAAATTAGATTATCAAATAAACACATAAACATAAATCTGTTTGTGAGATTTATATTCAAATAAACTTATAAAACAAAACCATATCTTAATAATTGACAGGATCTTTTTAAATGCTTTAGTTTGTGTTCTTCAGGATAATTTTATTTGTGGCATTTATATATTACACATATTATTGACAGGATAAATATGTTTCCAGATATTATTTTTTGTTTGTTTTTTTGGGGCCACACCCAGTGATGCTCAGGGGTTACTCCTGACTATGCGCTCAGAAGTTGCTCCTGGCTTGGGGGACCATATGGGAAACCGGGGGATCGAATCGCGGTCCATCCTAGGCTAGCCCAGGCAAGGCAGGCACCTTACCTCCAGTGTCACTGCCCGGTCCCCTTTCCGGGTATTCTTATTCACAAATGCAAGTTACTTTTTAGCTTAAATATCATTTCTGGGCATTTATCTAGTAGCACTCATTTCTCTCTATTGAGAATTATTGGGAAGTTTGAGAAGATTATGCAAATCTGAATCGAAACCTATATTACAATATTGGAATTAAGAGATGCAAACCTTACAATCTAAATTTAAAATGGACCTGTTATACTGGCAGGATGGGGGGCAGGAGGGTGTTATGGGATGTACTTGGATTGGAAGAAGGTCAACACTGGTGGTGGAATTGGCCTTGGTTTATTGTATGTCTGAAACATAACTATGACAGACTGTAAATCAATCACAATAGTTTCAATAAAATAAAGTCAAATATAAATATTATATTCTCATTTTTTAAATATCTAGCCCATTTTAATGTCTTAGCCTTTAAAGAATTGCATACTCTATAGGTAAAGAGTTATATTTGCATTATTCTTTTATCTCTGGCAAGAGTAAAAGCTGTATGCAAATACTATCTCCAAAATAGTTCTATCAATAATAAACTACATTTTAAGAAATATCCCATTTGTTATTTCCCAGCTTCCAAACTTAGGAGTAAAAGAGGTATTATTACCTTAACCCTATCAAATATCACAACTGCATGTATCCACACCATAATGAGTCAATATACTATACATTGTCCCCTTTTCTGGAATTGTGTATACATGATTTACTTGCATTTCATTAGTACATTTCTCATGATGAAGAATTCTATTTGATACATTTCTTTGGTTATTTTTAATTCCTTGAGAAATTCTATCATACATATATATTTTTTAAATATATACACCTACTACTGTACTAAGAGTCTGTACTATAATATTATCATTGACTCTTATTTATGAACTGTGTATAAAAGTTTAAACATCAGATTAAATTAAATTTTACCTGAACTTAATATTATTTCAATATTTTTTGCTTTGTGTTCCCATTTATTATTGACTTTTGTGATAACAATAGCCATTTATAAAAATAAACAAAGGGAAAGCATAAAGATTTATGATTTTTAAATGTCAAATTGAGATAATTTGGAGAGATGAACGAAGATAAGTAAAGAGGGGAACTTGTGCTTACCTCTTCTTGTAGTCACTGCAAACCTACACCAAAAGTGGTTTAATATACATAGGTACTGACCTAAAGCCAGATGATAAATGCATCTTTAATAAAAGAGGAATTGATATCATGCAGCTAGATAAAACAGAGCAGGGTGCTGTATTCTCATGGGTAAAAGAAAAATATCATGAGGCAACATACTCAATGGAAAAGTATGTCAAAGTTATAGAACTTAATTTGAGGAGTAAAAGGCATTATGGTGAACATTCAGCACCCAAATTTTATAATTTAGTATAGTTGAGATAAAGACCTGCTAGTACTAGTTGAGTGACATAAGAAATAAATTTAGAAAAAAAATAATCTCACTTATTTGTGGGACATAGGAAAATAAAAGCCTGTATAACAATATATCAAGAGACAATAGAGATGAAGATAAAGAATAATGGAAGCTTACCACAAAGAGCAGAAAGTACTGTTAGAATAGAAATAAGTCTACTATAAATAACAGTGATAGTTGGAACTCATGATTCTGGACAAGAATTGGATGCTGAAGGAAATATAGTGACAGCATGGCACCCCTTCATTAACAATAGTTCAAAACACAGTGTCAATAAAGAAAAGAGAGAAAGAGCGAAGTAAAATGCCTGCCCCAAGATGTAGTGGGAATGGGGATGAGAGGGAAAGTGGGTACATAGTTTGTGGATAATGTACACTGTATTTCAAATCAAAGTGTATAACAGGAGAAAAAAGAGGAAGAAAAAAGAGAAATAGAAGAAAAACTATATGTGCCATAGACAAGAAGGGAAGAGTTCTTCGGGGAGGATGAGAGGAAATCTGGTTAGTTTTAGTGTTAGAAAATGTGCACTAGCAAATGTTATATATTGTATGATCGTAACTTATTCATACACTACATTATCTGTGAATAAAATGTACTAGGAACAACCTTGTAACCACAGTATTTAAATTAGAAAAATAATTTAAAAAATAGTTGTCCAA
The DNA here is from genome assembly GCA_004027635.1 of Crocidura indochinensis. Taxonomy (NCBI): domain Eukaryota; kingdom Metazoa; phylum Chordata; class Mammalia; order Eulipotyphla; family Soricidae; genus Crocidura; species Crocidura indochinensis. The sequence continues at coordinate 24,601 of PVKC010007639.1, forward strand.
ACATTACTAAAAAAAGAAAATGATCTTTATGTATCCATTTATTTTGAAGCCAAAATCTGTAGTACCAGTCTAAATAAAGTGCAATTCATCTTGGAAGATCAGTGTCAATCACATTTTATACTTACAGAACCAGAATGGGCAACAAGAAACGAAAGGGAATGAGTGGATGAAAATTACAAGTTATCTCTGTAACTTTAACCTATGGATAGTATAACTGGTAGATGCCATATTTTCACAGTTTCCACTTTGGGACACAGAGAGAAAATTCTGGAGACAATTGTACTTACCACTAACAAAAAGATACATGGGGATTTAGATTAGACTATCAAGAGTTTTGTCAGGTAAACAAGATCCAGTTCCTATGTCTTCATTTGCTTTTCAGAAAGCAAATTACATTCTAATCATTATGAAAAACCCAAAGAAGTCCAAAGGTATAGCCTATTTAATATGAGAGGGATATATCACCTGTTATATTCTCATGCCAAACAGTGACCTGGAAGGCCAGCTCTGCCAAACCCTGAACTCAAGATCTATCATTAAATACAAATGCAACAAAACATGGATTTGAGAAGCACCCTTTAACATAGGAAATGTTACATAAGACAAACTCACCACTAGCACTATAATTGCTAGTAGAATAATGAAAGATTTTCTTCTAAGATAATGCATTAGCCTAGATGTTCATTCTTACCATGATTATTCATCATAACATTGGATGTCCTAACAAGAATTACCTAAGTAAAAGAAGACAGACAAATTGTAGAGAAGAAGTGAAATGATCACTAATTGCAGACTATATGATATGGCATGATGATATCAAAGAGTAATCTTAAATATACCTCTTAAATTCATGAGTTATCTATAGAGATATCTCATAAACTCACTATTTTATCTGCATGTAAGAGAACTAAAATTTTTATGTGACTCTCAGTGTGTTGCCTCTTGAAGAGGAGTGTTTAAAACTTTATTTAAAAATAATTCTTTATTTTATCACTATAACTACAAATATGTTTGCACTTGGATTTCAAAGTAGACTTAGATTTGATCTTTTGTATCACTTAATTCCATGAGCATTAACAGGAGCAGTTTAAGAATAGACTATGAGATCTACTGCTGTAGTGACAAAACAACAAAACTAAATAATTAGAATCAATAAACCATTATAGTAAATTGAAGACAACAAGATTAACATGCACCATAATAACAAAAACATGGCAGCCATTATAGAAGCAGAGCAGGGAAGCCTGAGCCTGGAGACACACAGAGAAGCTGGACCCCTTGAGCACCTGAAAATAAAACCCCCAAAAGCCCATGAGCAATGCAGCAGGAAGCCAATTCCTGGAGAGAAAACACTGGCCAGATAAATCAAACCCAAAGAAGATAGATGGAGAAAGAATTGGTAACTCTGAAGCAGTGAGTTATGCCCTAACTTTGCCCTGGAGGGCTGAGAGATTTAGAGGGCAACGTGGATCCATCACAAGGCCAAGATTGATCACAAAATATGGGGAAAGGGATCTTCTTTTTATGACTGAAACCCAACTACAAGCATGTTTGAAATCATAGTGTTTAAATAAATATATTATTTAAAAGTAATAGATAAATAAAATATTCATTTAAAAAACAAAAAAATTCATAGGGCTATAAGAATAAAAAAGAGTGCAACTGAGGCACTGTGGGACTTTAGCTAAGAGAGGCAGTACCCTATGATCTGTAGAAGCAGAAAGATCGGGAAAATCTACAGACTGCCAGTAGGCCTGCCAGGGTAATAAGGCTAGGGAGCCACCCTTCTTGTGGGAGCCTTTTCTACCCTTATGTCCAGTCTGGTACCACTTCCTGGTAACTCAGATAGGGCCTCAGGTCCAGCATGAGGGTTGGTTAAATGGGTGAGTTAGTCAAAGTACACTTAGTCCAGTTAAAAGATAGTAAGGTATTCAGTACAGCATAATACAGCCTGTGATTTTACTGAACTATACTTTCTATTGTACGATTTAAATTGCTTAAAAAGTACATCTTAAATGTAATTACTATAAAAATAAAATTATCATTATGTGGCATGATGGAAGTTATTTAAAGAAATTGTGTCAGTCATTTTGAAATATTTAATTACAAAACAGCAATGCATTTATGCATTTTAAAATTATACAGTATTGTATGCCAATTATATCTCACTGAAGTAGAAAATAAAGCATGTGTATTTTTCTCATAGAGAGTGGTATCTGTAATTAAAACAAAAGTTTAGAATAGCTTTTGTGGGGGAGGAATACACCTGGTGGTGTTAAGGGCTTACTCCTAGCTCTGTGCTCAGAGCTCACTTCTGGAAGACTTTTGTTTTTGTTTATGGGTAATGCTCAGGGGTTAATCAGTGATGCTATGTTTATAGATAATGCTCAGTGATGCTCAGGGATTACTCCTCAGTCTGTACTCAGGATTCATTCCTGGCAGTGCTTTAGGAACCTATGGACTGCTAAAGAATCAAACCCAGGTAAGGCACATTCAATCAAAGCCACTTTACCTGTTCTCTGTACTGTCTCTCCAGCCCCCAGTGATCTTACACATTTAACAATAATTTGCCGATGATCCCTGATTCATGTATATTCCTCGAATTTTTAGCCAAACAGTCAGAAACTCTGTATTGAATCTCTTTAAAGCTTTCTCTGGCTTTAATTTCACCAGACCTTTTTGAAAGATAACTTGGAGCATGGTATCTATCAAAATTTATCTGTCACAGAACAGAAGAAATTCAGCTTTGATGAATTGGTCTTTGGAAATGACAACTGAGAATACTATCATGAAAGAAGATAATTGGGAACATAATTGGGCTGTCTTTCTAGTTACAGGTATAATCAAATTTCACTGAAAGAAGAGAGTGGACTATGATAGCAAAACTGATCCCTAAATTCTTAAGGAACTACATCAGTGACAGCTAAAATTCCTAATATTTAGAAAGCCTATTAAATAAGGATTTTAAAGTATTCAGTTAAATATATCCCAGAGAATTCAACTTTCAGGAGTTAATACTCCTTAACAATTTCTCAAGAAGTTTAAGGAAGAGTCTAATGGAAGAAGGTAATCCCATTTCCTGAAACCATGACTTGTAAAAGCAAGAAATTTAGTCATGGGACCTGGTACATGGTACAACCCATTTCATAAGTATATCTAATATCTCATGCAAGAAAGTCTCAAATGTCACAACCATTTAAATTGCAACCTTTAAAAAATATCAAAAAACCAGAATTACTTATAATTCTAATAGTGTTTGAGGACATCTACTTTAAGGAACTCTGAAAGTATCTTTAAACCTCAATGAAATTTGGACTAAAAGTGAGGTGAAAGAGCTAACTTTAGGATAATCTACAGTTAATAATATTGCTAATTAAACCCACTCATGCAAAACACAAGGTATCACATTCCTTTACATATCTTTAAGATCTCTCTCTCTCTCTCATTTTTTTTTTTGGTATTTGAGCCAAACCCGGTGATGCTCAGGGGTTACTCCTGGCTATGTGCTCAGAAGTCGATCCTGGCTTGGGGGACTATATGGGAAACCGGGGGATTGAACCGTGTTCCGTCCTAGGCTAGCACAGGCAAGGCAGGCACCTTACCTCCAGCGCCACCGCCCAGCCCCAAGTTTTTTTTTTTAAGATCTCTTTTACATTAAAAAGCAACTCAAAGAGAAGGCTAATTAGGATAGAAATTATCCAGTTATTAAAAATAATTATTTTTGAAGTTAATATCATTCACAGCAAAAAAGCATTCACATATTCATCTTAGAAACTGAAGCTATTGTTCAGAAGTCTTGGACTATCTTTCATGAAACACCTGAGCACATTTTCTCAGTACTTTTCCACTATTAAAGTTGACTACCACTCCACTCATTTAAAATAAAACAATTTCCTGTTTTGCTGTAATATGTAATTTTGTATTCAAGATTACTGAAACTAGACATGTAGACACAGACACATGAATAAGTGATTCAAAAGAAGTTAAATACCGGGCCAGAAAGAAGATTATAGCAGTTAGATGACTTGCCTTTCAGGTGACCAACATGGATTGAATCCCCAGCATGGTTTATGGTTTCCTCAATCTAGCCAGGAATGATACTGGAGCATAGAACCCAGAGGAAATGCTGAGTAGCACTATGTGTAGGCCGAAAATAAATAAATTAATATATTTAATATTAAATATTAATATTTAATAAAATATTTAATGAAAATAAAGAAAACATGATATGTTAAACCATGATGTATTCATGTTTCCAAGAATCAAATGGTAGACTTATAATTTATTTTCAATCATATACAGTCATGAAAAATAAACAAAATGTATAAATTTGTTATTGGGATCAAAAGAATTCATAGTGATTTATTCACTTTAAGTTTAATATTAAAAAAGTAAAGCTTGAGTCTAGAGAGATAGTGCAGCAGTAAGACATCTGCCTTACACAGAGTTGACCTGGTTTGTATCCCCAAACCTGCCAGGAGTGATCACTGAACCCAAGGCCAAAAGTAACTCTTGAGTACTTCCAGGTATGGCACAAAATCTAAATACATACATACATACATATAAGCATACATACATAAATATTTTTAATAAAGCTTTCTCATGGAAAAGATGTATATTTCAAATACACAAGTATAAATA
>PVKC010007640.1:0-29216 GCA_004027635.1 Crocidura indochinensis
ATTATTATTATTATTATTATTATTATTATTATTATTATTATTATTATTTATTTTGGTTTTTGGGCCACACCCAGTGATGCTCAGGGGTTACTCCTGGCTATGAGCTCAGAAGTCGCCCCTGGCCTGGGGGACCATATGGGGCACGGGGGATCGAACCGTGGTCCTTCCAAGGCTAGCGCGGTAAGGCAGGCACCTTACCTCCAGCGCCACCACCCGACCCCAGAATTATTATTTTCAAAATGACCATTCTACTTAAACTGCTATATAGATTCAATGAAATACCTATTCAAATTCAGATAATGTTCTTCAAGAATTTAGAACAGTCAATTTAAAATCTATGGATAATCATAAAAGACCTCAAATAGCCAAAATCATACAGAAAAACAAGAAACTGGGAGGCATCTCATTACTCAACTTGAGCCTTTTCCTAAACAAATTAACTCATAGTGATAAGAACAGCATGGCACTGGAAGAAAGAGTAGGATATCCACAATAAATCTTCATATATGTAGTCAGCTAATTCTTGAAAAAAGTGTTGAGAACATGTAATGGAATGAATATAGTCTCTTCTACAAATGATGTTGGAACAATTGGGTATCCATGTGTAAGAAACTAATGGAAATTCACACATAAAAACCATGCATAAAAATCAACTCAAAGTGTATCAAAGATCTTTAGACCATACCCAAATCTATAAAGCACAGTGAGTAAAATGGAAGCAGAATTCTTCAAGACCTAGATTGCAAAGGAGTCTTCGACAATGTCATGCTAATGGCAAGAGTTACTGAATCAAAACTAAACAAATGACACTTACCAAACTAAAAAGTTTCTGCATAGCAAAAGAAATATGGGCTAAAACCAAAAACTGAGTGGGAGAAAATATCTGTACTCAACACATCAGATAAAATCTGATATCTAGGGTATACAAAGTACTCAGAAAGATTACCCCCCCCCAAATGCAAAAATCCCTTCAAAAAATAAGGAAAGGAAATGAACAGACACTTCTCCAAGGAAGACCAATAGATGGCCAACAGGTACATGAAAAAATGCTCATCAGCAGTGGCACAGAGAGGTAAGACATCTGTCTTGCTGGCACTAGTCTAGGACAGAGTGTGGCTTGATCCCCTTGTGTCCCATATGGTCCCCCAAGCGATTTCTGAGCACATAGCCAAGAGTAACCCCTGAGCGTCACCGGGTATGGCCCCCAAACCAAAAGCCAAAACAAAAAAAAAAGAAAAGGAAAACACAAATCAAGATGACAGTGGTGTATCATCTTACACCAGTGAGAAAGGTGCATATCAAACATACAGGGAACAATTTGTGTTGGCAGGAATATGGATCAAGAAACTCTGAGTCACTGTGGTAGAAATGTTATCTAGTCATACATTATAGAAAACAGTATGGAGAGTTCTTAGTAATTTGAGAATCCAGCTAAATATGACCAAGCAATTTCACTTTTGAATATCTATCACTGAGGCGCAAAACATTAAGTCAAAAGGCTTATACACACCACTATTCATTGTAGCAGGAAGTACAATAGTTAAGATTAAGAATCACCCAGATGCCCAGTGACAGTTGAGTAAATCATGAAGATGTGATGTGATATATATATATATACATACATACATACATACATACACAATGGAATTTTTTGGGGGGGCACACCCAATGGCACTCAGGGGCCACTCCTGACTATGCACTCAGAAATCACTCCTGATTTGGGGACCATATGAGACGCTAGGGGATCAAACCTTGGTCCTTCCTAGGTTATCTGTGTGCAAGGTAATGCCCTACTGCTGTGCCACCACTTCAGCCCCACAATGGAATATTTATTAGCTATAAGGAATGGTGCAATTATTTAATTTGCTGCAACATGGATAGAAGTGGTAGATAGCATGCTACATGAAGTAAGTCAGAAGAATGACAAACAGGATGATCTCACTTATATGTGGTATTTAGAATAACTGATGAGGGATTGCAACGATTTAAAAGAGGGGCTGCCTAGATAACGCTTGACCCCAGAGTATATTGAGATGAACAAACTTAAGAGGTGGGGGAAAAAGACAAATAGAAAATAATGAGTGGCAGAGATCAAGGAGACTTACTGTATCAGTGATGCTAAGTGCAGAGCTAAATATCCAAACCACAGAGTCAACAACACTAAAAAAATAGTACCCAAACTTTAACAACCAAACTTATGAGAGTGGAAGGATAGAATGGGGAGAGTAAGGGAGGGAACCTGGAACATTAGTGGAGTGAAGTTGACATTGGTGTTAGGATTGGTGCTAGACCATCATATGTCTAAAACTCATCTATGACTGATTTTGTACAATATGGTGCTTTAATAAAAATAATAAACATAACTTACATTACTTCTGGCTCTATCTGGTTCCACACAATGGTCTTGTGTTCAGAAGTGACTGGGTATGAGTTGGGCAGGGGCCAGAGGCAAATATTTTAGTGGTACCCTTGCTTTTTTTTTTTGACAGTCTGTTCGAATAGCAAGTGAAAGAGCAAATTTTGCATGTACAGATTAATTCCTATGTGCAGTATAACACATTAAATATTTACAGTTATCAGAGATAAGACAGTGAACAGCCCTGAACCAAGATAAGAAAACAGATTTAGAATATTTGCAATGAACATGTCTTTATTTTTATGGTTTTTCTTTTTGACTTGGCATTGGAGACTGTGAACTCTTTTGTATTTTTTTGTCCAGGTTCTCAAAAGTTAGAAATTGAGAAAGTCACACTACCACTAAATCTGATAAGAGCTGCCACATGCTACAATGGGAACCATTCAGGGAATCTTGTCTTGACTCTCTAAGAAGAGGGCCTTGCTTTCAGTCTTTGAGGCCTTCCCTAGAAGTTCTCTCTGGTGAGCTCATTGGAATAAACATGCCAGTAGAGAAAAAAGCATAATGTTCAAAGTGTATTAGCTTCAAGAATGGATTTGCCTTCACCGCTAAACATTACTTCATTGTCATTTCACAAAATCATTCAAATCAAGTGGCTCAATGGCTATACATTTTCTGGCATTATTTATACAAATGAAAAATCAATGCAAGCTCAAAGTCTATTGATAGTCTATTTGAAAACAAAAAAATATTAAGGTTCACTGGGGCAAGGGTTATATAATAGGAAAAGAAGTTCATGCAAATTGTAGAACACTATATCCATAGAGGCTTAATTTAGGCATTGAAACATGCTATAGTAGGGTAAGGATACAGCTCAGTGTATGTCTTGCAGGTATGTGTCCTGGGTTCCATCTCTGGTACTACAAAAATAAATTCTGTTGTTTATGGGAAAAAAAAGTTTTCTCTGGTCTTTTGAATATGTAAACTGGGCTATCTTACTCTCCTCCTCAAGGAGGAACTCCAGTCTATGCTTGAGTACACAAAGAGACACAGTCAAAAATTCTGGGCAAGGGATGATGGCAAGGTTCAGAATCATCTCCAAATTGAATCTGTGCAGGAAGCCCAACTTCGCTGGTTTTTTATTTTAGTCTATTCTTTGAAGTATTCCTCTTTTTTAGGTGTTGAAAAAACCGATGACCCAAAACAATGAAATTTCAACTTGAATGAGCTACATTAACATCAGCAGAGACATAAGGAGAAAAAGAAAGGCAGAAAGGTCAAGAGGCCCTTCAGGGAATTATAAAGAATGCAAAAAAACTTCAACCATGAAGTTTGATTATAAGTAAGGAATGGGTTCCCTCATTTGGGGAGTTGTGAGAGATTCAGGGAATTGCAAAGGCACCAGCAGGCCACGTGTGACCTTGAAGCTACCAAGTTGGCCCGCCATTGTGTTCCAGGGAACTCAAGGTGTCCTTGTCCTGCCATATCTGAGCCTGTCTCTGAAGACCTCAACTCAGAGTATGAGAGTTTGCACGTTTCTGGTGTGTATTTATATAAAGGTGGCTGTGTTGCCAAGGAGCGCTGAGAGAAAGCAGAGCGCAGATAACTTCTAATCCACCTTTCTGTGATAATGTGGTGCAAAGTGAAAAGAGCCAGGCTCCTGCTGTGCTCTGGCATTGCCCAAGGAGAGGCGGACTCCTGAGTGTTTTTAGCAGCCCATAGGCACTGGGCTGAGCATTTCCATTGGAAAATGTTCATGACCACCCCGGAATGTGATGGGACCCTGGCAGCAGATGGAGAAGACTAGGAAGAAAGTATAATAAAAGTTGAATCACTTGGTTAGCAGAAACCATGAGTTTAGAAGGCCAGCTGAAAAGATCTGGCCTGCTGGGAATGGAAGTAGGACCTGGTGAGCACAGAAAGGAATCAACAACAGAGAGTCAGAATCTCATGATTAAGTTTGTGGGGAAGCCTGCAACAGGAGACTGGCAAAACCCCTAAGTCTATGCTCTGAACCCCATATAGTCAATGAGATACTTGCCCTGTCCATATAAAGCTGGCAGCACATAGGCCTGGAAGAGAGCTGAAAGGACTGGAATACATGAACTGTCATGTGCTAGGCTATGAGTTTGATCCTGGAGGACTCTAGACCCCTGCATTTCCAAGCCCAAACATGAAAAGCAATAGGTCTACCATATGGGGTATGGCCAGGAATGGGCCTCAGAATTCTGTACATTTTTTGGGAACCCTCTTCCCCCAAAGAATTGGCACCTTGGCCATATGCCCTAAAGTCCTGAGGTGTGTCTCCTAATCAGCTCTTCCATTGCAAGCATGGGAGAGATCTAGAGCTCTAAGGGAGATGGGAGAGGAGAGTTAACTGGGGAGTACCTCAGCCTAGGCTCCTGATTTCTGTATTTAGATGTACAATCTAGAGTTGACAAAGCATAAGACCAGGCTAAGCTTGCATAAATTTGTGTAGCCTTCTAAGATATCTCCTCTCTGAAACAGTCATCAGTACCCCTTTCCAGAGACAACTAAAACTCACAGATAGGGAAAAAAAAACATACACAGGATCAGGATATAGTTTAATGATACAATACTTAAATGTGTGTAAACCTGGATTTGAATGCCAGCACCAGGAAAACAAATTTTTAAGGAAGGAAAAACATGCATAAAATTCCTTTCTTTGAAAGATTAAGACAGACAGTTTTTAGGTTCCTAGCTAACTCCTTTTTCTTAAGTATCAGACATTGATAGATGATGGTTTTTAATCCTCTTAGCTCTTATCTTATTGTACTCCCCCCAGGCTATTTCTCTTTAGAAAAATAATTTCACCACAACCTGAGGTGAGGAAGAGAAACATGATTGGATATTTATTGAAGCATCACAGGTGCAAACTCAGGGCACAAGCAAAGTGCCTCCCCCAGTAGTGTCTCTGAGGCTTCACTGGATTCAAACATGCGGCCCTCCTTGGAAGGGTGAAGACAGTGTGTCAAGTTCCAGCCTTAGAACATCCTCAGATGTTCTAATTATGTCATGGCACAAGATATCATAGGAGAGATTTCTTCTATTTATTTAGCTTTTGTTTTGTGTTTGGGCCACAGCTGGTGGTGCTCAAAGGTTCCTTCTGGCTCTGCTCAGAAATCACTCCTGGCAGGCTGAGTAGATCATGTGGGATCCTGACAGTCAAACCTGAACAGTCTGCATACAAGGCAAATGCCCTTCCCACTGTGCTATCACTCAGGCTCCAAGAGATGTCTTTTAATATAGAGTTTTAAAAAAATCACTTGCTTTCTTGAGAAAAGATATGCCATGTTGACAAAGCAACCATCACAGGCCTAATCTAGACCATCTCTGTGGAAAATGTCTTCCCACTGCCAAGTACTTGACTTTTCTCTAACTCAATCATCTTCCACCTTTCTAAGAGCCCATTTCAGCTGATACCTATTTGATACATGTCCACTGTGTCTACAAAAGATTGCAACTCACATTGAAGTTGAAAGGATTTCAAAGTTAACCTGTTCTGAAGTTGAGTAAAGTCAGGATTGGTTTCTACACACAAAGGCAGCATACAGAGCAAAAATGCCTGATCCCTGGTTGTCAGATAGGAACAGTCTCTCTACAGAATGCCTGGAAAGGTATGCAAGTCCCAACTTGTGCTAAGAATTATCTGAAGAACCAAGCAGGCAAGGTGGGAGCTACTGCTGGTGAAAGAGGCCACAGAAAGGTGTGGCAGTGGAGCTCTGTCCATTTTTGGATCATTCCTGAGGTGCTTGAAGAAGCATGTGAGGTAAATTGGTATTCAGAGCACTGAGTCATCTCAAGGAGGGGTCCTGGAAAAGAACACAGTCAGGTGTTTAAGTAAAATCTTGAATAAGACCAAGATTTAGGCACTAGAGCCTAAATCTTTTCAACTTTTCTAGACTCCAGCATCCTTTTACAGTAGGGCACAAAGCTACCTTAAGGAGCTATATTTTCCTGACCTCTCCCAATCGTAAGCTTTGAAAAGAATTCTGCCTCCATCTGGACTCATCTGGATTCATCTGGACTCCAAAATTGTTCCTGACTTTTAGCCCCACATGGGAGTATCTTATGTGACAGCAGAGCCCAGTCTCGGTTATCAGATCCCGTCAATGATGAGATGAGAGCTTAGTCTGGGCCTCTCCAAACACCACTGTTTAATTGTCTGTTGCTTCTGAGAAATATAGTGTACTACATGATTTTATTCAGTTTACTCTTCTTTTAATTGATTCACTTAAAATGATTGCTGGGTTATCTTAAGTAGTCAAGAGTGTATCCCCAATGACTCTCAGTTGGTCTGAGGATGTGATGCCATCCCTGCTGTGTGGGTTACCCATAGAAGAGCATGGGTGGTGCTGGAGGGAACCCCCGGGTCACAGCACATATTGGTGCCACAGATGAAAAGGGGGTCCATTGTGAGGCAAGTCCCCAATCCTTGTGCTTTTGCTGTGTGTATTGGAAAGAGAAGGGTGGAGAGAATTTAGAAACAGAGGAGAGGCTCTCTCTGAAAGTGTGGCCACAATTGCTGTTTCCCTTTTCTTCAAATCCATTCTTAGTTGCATCTTGTGCACAGAGTAACATTTGGCCACACTGATACTGTGGCCTATTTGGAGACACTTTTGGGGCCCCTGGTTTTATCTGGAAACTTTCTCTTGTGTTCCCACATTCTTGTCTCCCATCCCCCTTCTCCCAGCTCCCAGTCTTTGTTAAACTTGACAGCTCATTCCTGGCCATCATTCACCCTGCTCATGGCAAACTTTGGAGAAAATAAAAAACCCTGCTCCCCTAATCTCATTAGGAGGGCTGCAAATTGAATTTAGTCCCTCTCAGTGTCCCCTCAGCTGGCTGTCATTAGGAGCAGAGGCTGGGCCTTGGCTGGGACCCAAAGACCAGCTAACTAAATTTCAGCTGCTGTGGTCTTGACAGGCTACGGGAGGTAATTGAAGAGCCAAGGGGCTCCTGGTAACATTTCAAGCTGGGATTACACTGGGGATCCGAAGCCCCCACCTGCATTGATGTCTGAGCACTGAAGAGAAACCTGCTGGGTTTTCAGGGTTGGGGTATTAAGAAAGGTCATTTCTGAAGGAAGGGGGCACAGGGAGGCCACATTGGGCTATGATGCCAAGTGGGTACAATAAGTGTACAGAAGGTGAGCCCGCAATCATAGGAGTTTAGAATAATTCACAGGAAGTATTGTTTAATGAAAGGGAGTTTGGGAAATTTCACAGATAAGCATAGAGAATGCCATTTAAATCCATGATCCAGACTTAAATGACTAAATTGTCAACATTATGCACATCTTGATATTGTTCTTAAGTGGTTTACATCCTGGGTTATTTTAACCTTAAATTTTTAATTTTAACATTAAAACTTTAGTAGAGAGGAGGGCATTTCTATAGTTGAAAAATCATAGTTTATGAAAAAGAAATGTAAAAATCTATAAACATTTAACAAAGGAATCAGGTAGATTATTTCTGAGGTCTCCTTAGTTCCCAAATACCTTGTCAGTATTTCAGAGCAACAGAAAATTTAGTGTGACCCTGTCTAAAAGAAAGGTAAACTGATACTGATGGCTTTCTTTATGTGCAGACCTGGTATGTAACCTGTTATGTTTAGCATACCACTCAATCTTCACCACAGTAGTGAAGCACAGACTTTATTAATGCGATGTTTTCCCATTGGTTGTTGAGCAGACTGATTCTTAAAGACTTGACTATATCTTGTCCAAGGTCATGGAAGCTGATTAGGGATAGTGCTGGGATCTGAACATGGGATGACTTGCTCCACAACTCTGGAGACCATTTGGTCTAATATCGTTTTAGTTTCTAATTCTATCTGTGTTATTTTCCAAGAGAAAAATCCAAAGTGCAGATGAGACTGGGAATACAGGCTTTAGTCCAGACCGGTTCAATTCCACTGCATACCAGGAGTTAAATCGTAAGCCTTTACAACTCCTTCTGGAATATGAAATGGTGCTACACATGCTTCCATTGTGTTCCTCTGAGGAACACAAGTATACCTTCAGCACACACTGCCCAGCATATGTTTTATTGTAGATTTTCATTCATAATAGTGAATTAGAATTCTTATTGTAGTAACAAAGATTATTCACTCACTTGCCTAGCTAATTCTTTGTTTAAATTTAGAAGTGGTCTCCAAATATTGGGCTTCAACTCATCAATCCTTTGCTTGCCTGACCCTACTTTCCCATTCATTCAGAACATTTCACGTTTTGGATCTTTCTCACAAGTATAATTTTTTGTGAAGTAAAAACTTGACCTATATCAATTATAGTTACAACTTTTTTCTCCATTCTTTATTCTCTAATGGTAGGTGAGGAGAGAATTATAGGCCTTCCTGGCTCATTCTTGTCAAGCACTTACTCTGTAAGTGGCCTTTTATGTTCTTCCCTTTATGTAATGCCCATTTCTACTCTTCTAATGGGCAGGTGTCAGTTTCATTTTTTTAGATGAGTAGAGAGTATTGCTTAATGTTTTCCATATTTCATCATACCTGCAGCATTAAATGCAACTTATGGTAAATATAAAGTAGCATGAACTATTAAAATCTACATTTGGAAAGACTTGTGTAGGTAACTGACTACTTCCCTCTTTGCCACTGTACACTCCAAAGGTGCTTAGGTTTCATGTTCAATGACTTTTCATTGAGTCCTGAAGGTCTGGTTGACAGGTCTTTCCATACTGTTGTTTCCATATTATCTACTGTGACTAAAAGGATGACATAGGCTTATACTCTGTGGACAAAAAGGCGTATCAAAGATTTTCAAGCACCAAACACTTGCTAACTGGAGGGCTGGGATCTGAACCCAGGATTCCATCTCTGGATACTTCCTTTCAGGGCCTCAAACCTTTCACAAAGGTTTCTGTAAGTTGATGAAGTTAGCAACAGGGATGAACATATATGTCCTCTTGGATTTTATGAAATTGGTGTTTTATTTGTTTTAATGAAGAAGCCAGGCCACAGGCCGTTCAGTGATTTGTCCAAGGTCACATAGCCAGCAGTACTGAGTGAGAATTTGAAAATGTTGACCTCAATCATTACATGATAGCCATTCCCTCATCTCTGGACCACAACAGTCTTGCTATTCTGGAACCTCATTGGCCATCATGGTTTAATATTTTAAAGCAATGGGGACGATATCTCCTTTGCAGGAAGTGTTCTCTTTATTGCTAGTTCTTTCTCTTACTCAGATCTTAAAAAAGTCCCTGGGTCAAGTCACAACTCCAGGATGGTTTCAAGGCTGTAAATTTAAGCCCGTGAGAGTATGGGGAACACCTGCTTCCCAGGACTGAAAGGTCTGTGGAGAGGAATAATTCAAGCTGACAGGTCGTCCCACTTCCCCTGGAATTCCTTGAAAAGCCCAGGTGCCACATTATTGCTAACTTGAATTTTTACAAAATGACTTCTCCCTGATATGACCTAGCTGAGGAATCTCTGATAAATTAGCTCATGATATTTCAAAATCAAGTGAGGGCCAAGGAAATTATTCCATTTAGGAGAACACACACTACCTTGTGTTCAAATCCTGAAACCCAGATCCCAGCTTTGCCAGGTATGGCTCTGGTGGCCTCTAAGCACAACCATTAGAGCTTTACCAGCCAGGCTAAGGGTCTCTATGAATGCCTTTGGTCTCCCAACATAATTTTGGAGGTTACATCTGTAAAAATCAAAATCAAGGGTCAGAGGTACATAGGTAGGGTGATTTCCTGGCACCTGACCGAACTAAGTTTCATCCACAGCAGTACATATGGTTGCTGATCTCTGCCTAGAGTGATCCCTGAGCATAGAGCCAGGACTAGACCCTGAGCATTATCAATGTTCTAGGATGAGATTATTTTCCTTGTTAGAGAAGTAGAAACTGCTGAACCACTGAGTGAGAAACTTGAAGAGGATAGGCCCAACTTCCTCATTTTCTAGGAATCTGGAGCCCACAAGGGAAGTAGAGTTTCTATGTCAACAAAGGCAAAATTAGCAGCTCTCGAGGCCCACCTTCTTGCACTGCTGCCACCAGCTGTTCAACCTTCCACACTCATTCACTTCCTAGGTCCTCTCTTCCATTTAATTAATTCATACACATTTCAAATAATCACTATGTATGGTGGATTAGAGATAACCAAAGATGCCTTAAAACTTTTCTATTAAAGGGATACTTCCTATTTCCCCTCTGTTTAAATATGAGCTGGCTTATGATTTTTTTTAATCAAGCAAGTCCAGGAATGTACAGTAGATCAGTTCTAGGCTGAGTCTTATGGGGGTTTCTCAGTTTCTGCCTGAACCTAAAGCTGCAGCATGAAAGGCCTGAGCAGTCTAAGCTAGCGTGCTATGAGAAGTTCAACTAGCTATTTGAAGAGGCTGAGTGTTGGGGGAGAGAGAGATCCAATCAACCTTTAGCTCTGCCAGCTACCACTCTGCCAGTTATTCTAAGTGAGGCCCAGACTTTAAGAAGTAGAGACAAGCCATGACCTCTTTGCCTTATCCAAACAAGCTCCAGCTCTATGGAATGGGGAGACAGATAAGCAGTGAGTTGTTTCTAGCCACCACACATACTTGTAGGGGACTAAAGGACCAAAACAGTGGCCTGCCTGCTCCAGTCATATTTAACACAAGTCAGTAGAATCAAAACTCTGGACTTTTTTAATCACTAAGTCATTTCCTGTCTTGAACAAACTAGGAAGTGGACTGGTGAAAGTGACCCAGACATCCCAATCCTGTGAGTAACTAGAACCTGGTTCCTGATGAAAGCATTGCCTCTTCCCACTTACACTCCTCTGCACCCCCCACATTTTTAGACCCTGGGAAAATAATTCTGGGTTCTGAGGGGTTAAACCCAAGGACATTGTCCCATCCCTATGGATAAAAATTCAGCTGCTATTGATTCTCCCTGAGCACTGGTTGTAGGAGAAATCCAAACCATTGTTGAGGAAATAGGGTTTTCTGTCCACTATGTCAATTAGGCTGACCCTGAGGCCCTGAAGCACCCTCCCCTTCTCTTGCAATGACAGCTGCCATGCTAATGAATCCATATTGACATGATAATTAAACCATTACACAAAGTGCACTTTCCCAGGAGAGTGGGTTTAGCTAGGGAGCTGGTAGGGTGAGGGGCAAGGGATGTTTCAGAACAGGAGGTAAGTTCAGTGCCTGGGATACTTCCAGAGGGTTCCCCAGAGGCAAGGGAATGGGGAGGCTGGGATACAGCTGCAGCCTCAGGCACTGATGCAGGGAAAGGGCAGACTGGCACCACGGATGCTACACATTCCCCCTTTCCCTCTGGAAATCCTTAAATAAGCAAAGCCTGACCAGGATTGTTCTGCTTTATGGGGGAAGTGGAGTTTAGTTCCCTGGCAGAGACAGTAAACTGTTTCTCTAATGAGCTGATGAACAAGAGGATGCCAAAGGAGCAAGGCAACCTTGCTGTCCCATCTGGGTGAGAAAGAAGACAGAGGCTACCACCCTTGGCACTGGACAGCAGAAAACTGCTAATGCAGGACCATGACACGCATGGACTCCAATTAGCCTCAGTCCACATTGCTAAAGCAAAGATTTGGGGAACAATGTGCTGGGTCCATGCTTCATTCTGAAGCCTCACTGTGTAATGTTATAAAATGAAATGCCTTTCCAAACCTCAATTTTCTCAAATACAAATGGGCTCATATAAAACCTTTCACCCAACAGTCCTTGAAATTAAAAGAGGCAGTATAAAAAGTTTAAGGAAGCATTTTCATAAATAATTTATTATATAAAACCTTGTAAAGAGAGTGAGAGTCTCTATAAAGATTACACCATGATGCTACCTTCCTGAGATCAAACCTAAATAAAGGCAGAGACTAAAAGGCCTTCAGCCATAGACAGGAAGCAGGAAACAAATGAATCCCTAATGTTCAGAAATCCAGAGAAGCACAGCAGGTGGCAAATAATATGACAAGTGCTCAGAATCCTAAGAAACCACCAGGTGATTAAATTTACACATTAAGATTCTAAAATCAGATCTATATTTAACAAGGAGAATGTTGCATCTAATGGCAACATAAGAATTGGGAGAATAGCCTTCCTTTTTGCTGGGTGTTTGTCCTTTCAGAGCCAAGCACTGAGAGATCTTCTAGTTAGAGAATTGGGAGAAGATTTAATTGTGTAGGAAATTCTTTTTTTCCTTTGTCTTCCTTACTCCCTTGCAACTTCTTTAGTAAAACAATTTAATAGAACCTGCACCATCAGGCAAAAGAATTTGACCACCTTTAGGAAGAGCTCATTTGATTAGTCAAAATATATTTTTAGGAGTCAAAATTTTGCTAACAAATTCTGTAAACATTTGCTAGCTAACACTTTTAACCCATTATCCTAAAACCCTGGAAATTAAAGAACAAAATCAGCCTGCTTTTTCCACTGGTTAATACCAGGCTGTGTAAGTTGGAGTGAAAGTGGTAAGATGAGGCAGAAATACCTACAAAGTAGACTTTCTGCCAGTACCAAGTGAAATGAGTTTCAGGATGGCTTAAGCATTCTTGAAAAGAAGCCCTAAGATTATGCTTTTTGGCTATTATCTATGCTCTGATATGGTTCTGGGGACCAAGCTAGAGGTTAGGAACTGAGCTCCTAAAATGGTGAATCCCCCTTCAACATATGCTGCCTGGAGAAGGCTACTCTGTGCCTGCAAGTGTCCAGGCAGAGGGTGTAAAATGAGAGAAGATGACCTGCAGAGAGACTCCTTCCAATAGCGGGATATGCAAAGTTCACCCATATCTTTCTGGCTAGCTTGTCCACATTTTTTAAAAAATGAATGAATAATGCCAGGTAAATTTTCAGTAGTTTTCCCCCCCACTAACTCCCTGATCTAACCGAGTTGCTTCGTTTTTTTTCTTGGGAGAAAGCTAAAAGCACAGTAAACCAAAGCAAAATGTGAATTTTATCAAGAGCCACTGCTAACAGTTCAGAACACCGCAGTTTCAGAAGCCATTATTTATGTTTTTTTTAAATATTTTTTAAATTAAATCACCATTAGGTACAGTTACAAAATTGTTCATGATTAAATTTTAATCATATAATGTACAACACCTATCCCTTTACCAGTGTATCCCTTTACCAGTTTCCTTCCTGCACCTCCTCCCTGCTCTTCCCCATGCCTGTGTCTATGGCAGATATTTTTCTTCTCTCTCTTTCTCTTTCCCTTTAGACACTGTGGTTTGCAATATTGCTACTGAAGGGGTATCATGTTTGTCATTTCACCTCCTTTCAGCACCAGTTCTTGTCCAGAGTAATCATTTCCAACTATCATTGTCATAGTGGGCCCTTCTCTGCCCTAACTGCAGTTCCTACCATTGACCTGTTCTCCTGGCTTTCCTCTCTAATGTCTTTGGATATTAATACATTACTATCATTTTTTGTATCCCACAAATAGTTGTGATAATTCTATGTCTATCCCTCTCCTTCTGACTTATTTTGCTCAGCATAAAACTCTCCAATGCATTCAAAGTCATGTTATATCCCTGATATCTTCAATGTAAGATTATCAATAATTAATAATAATAATTAATAATTATATTAATATACCAAAATTCATATACCAATATGTGACTTGGTCAATTTAATGGAGCATTGTGAAGGGGATCAGGATATCATGTTAAACATTCTGAACCTTGAAAAGATATTGGGTTTAGCTAATAGCAAAGTATATAATTTAGCAAACTATATATAGTAATGTTATTTCTAAATTAAGATTATATTTTATTCTACTCCAGTGGTTTTATTTAAGCAGCAAAACTATTTTGAACAATTTTTTCATATTAATACTGGTAAATAAAGCAAAATAAATAAAAATGTCATGTTATATCTGACAGTGTCTGTGACTGTCTCCAGCATGAGCAGAGTGGACTCTTCTCCCTCATTCTCTTTCATGTGGATTCAGTGCTCTCTGAGAATAGACTATGGATATCTCTCTGTCTCTTGGATTTTGCATCATGCCCAGTAGTACTCAGTACTTACTCTTGGCTATGTATTCACAGATGTCTCATGGTAAGGCTCAAGGGACTGTATAGTAATTAGGGATCAAACATAAGTTGGATACGTTCAAGGCAATATCCTACCATCACTCACCTCAAGATAGATTCTTACTTCAGCCTGTTGCAATGTTTATTTGGCATCAGGGACAAAGCCACAACACAGTGAATTCTATCTGCCATGGCTCAGTGATCAGTCATGTTTCCACACTGCTCTACTTGCCACCTCTAGTGGGCGCTATTCTATTCCATTCTGACTGAAGAAATCCATATTTGGGAGAGTCAGAAGTGAGTATAATGGGATGGGAGGAAACAGGTGGAGTTGGGATAGCTATGGAGAGGTGAGTTGTAGCTGAGCAAGGTGATTATATTTCCCTTGCTAATAGGTGTTTTCCTGTTCCTTCCATTTATTCTCTGAGTACATACTTTGTGTCTGGTCCTAGTCCAGTAACAGAATTCTAAGCAAAGTGAACCACACATACACCAGGGTATAAGGTAAGCTGGAGAGACATATACTAATGAGACACTGCCCAGATGTCTAGGAAAAGACTGCAGAGATCCTCACTCTACACTAGCATGGATATCATGAGTGAACTGATCTCCCTCCCCTCAGTACTGTGGGATCTAAAGTGTATGGTGCCAGCAGGCATGCAAGCAATCTACAGAAAGCAAATTAAGTGACCAAAGTGTTCTCCACTTTACCAGTTATTTTCCTTAGAATTAATTTAATGAGGTGCATTCATTCCACTTACTATCTCACATAATCCTTTGAAACTGGTAGCAGGATAAGGAGATTCTGGGGCTCAGGAATATGACACATGTTCACTACTGAGTGCATCACAAGATCTAGAAACTTCTGGGTTTAAGTTTTCCACTATTCAAGTCTAGAGAGATGTCAATTGAAGATTTCAGCATAAAAATTTCTAAATTTTTAGATGTGGGATGAATTTCTTTAAGGAGGACATCCTCTTGGTTCCTCCCCTCATAGTAGCCACCCAACCAACATTGACTGAAATTAATGGCGAATTGATTAGAGAGAGCCCCAAGTTGAAGAGTTCCTCCAGAGCCCAGAGACTGAGAACAGCCGACTCCACATTTAAGGTCATATGGAACACTCTGGTGGGATTCAATTTATTTGTCCCTTCCCCTCTGAGAAATCCTGGGTACTGTCAAATAAATGACAAGGCTCCTTTTACAAGTAGACCAGAAGTCTGTAGTGACTAGTCCGAGCTGATTACCTATCTTATCATGAGTCACAGGTCTCTTCAGACTTCTACAAAGAACTTTCAGCCCTGACTTTGGGAGCAAGAGCCTGATGGTGTCAGCATTTCCCAGGGTTCTGAGTTACTACACACCTCTGTGGAAGGGAACTTGGCTCAGTTGAGACTATGCACTAATAAAGAGGGCCAGATTGGGAGTAGAGACTCTGGTGTGGGCTTCCAGGTTCTGCAAATGACAGTGCCAAATACCTGATGACGTCTTAAAGCTAGGTCAGACATGAGCATATATTGTGATATGCTCAGTTCTGTGTTATGAATCTCTCCACCTAACTTCCACTTACCATGTTGGGTTAAAGAAGCTGAGGTGCAAGGAAGCTAAACAGCTTCTCTAAGTTTTTTCTTCTACTATGTGGTCAGCTGAAACCCAAACCTCCCAGGATTAGATTCTAAAGTTTCTTGTGCACTCATTTGGACAGAAAACTACTTTTCTTATTGGCAAATCAAAAGTTAGCTCTAAATGCTTTCCTATTAAGTGAGTGAAGTAACACCATAAATCCCTACCTATCTTTCCCTTGAGACCTTCTCTCCTGTTTTTTTTCCTGTGCCTTTGCTCCTAAGCTCCAAAGAGAGTCTCAAACTAAAAATTTAATAATTCAGGAAAGGCAGCACAGAACTGGATCCATCTATGGTCAGCAAAGTCTGCAGGGAGTTGTCCAGTTTTCTCAGCTCAACCGAACAGGTTTTTTTTTTTTAATTTTTACTGTGATCAAAGTGAATTACAAATCTCTCACAGTAATATTTAAGGCACATAGTGACAATGGATGAGGGGCATTCCCACCACCAGTGTTGTCCTCCCTTAACCCTGTTCCCAGCATGCATCCCATATCTCACTCCTTTACGCCTCCATACCACTGGTGTAACTGGTCCCCACTTACACCGCTTGTTGTAGATTGGGTATCGATTCTGTTGTCATTGTCTTTGGGTTTGGTGTTCAAGTCTGATTATTTTTTATTTCCACTAAATGTTCATGCAACTGTCTGGTTCTGGTGCCATCCATTTGTCCCCTCAAATTATGAGGCTGAACAAGATAAGTAATGTAGTTCTGTTGGAGATATAAGAAAAGATAAAGGAAAAGAACAAAAACTAGGAGGAATTCGGCTATCATGGATCTCAAACTCAATTTACCTGCGAGCCGCAGGAGGCAAAGTCGGGGTGATCCTTGAGTGCAAAGTCAGTAGTAAGCCTTGAACATTGGGGGGTGTGACCCAAACAACTAAAACAAAACAAAACAAAAAACAGATTCCTCTAGGGCAGGGCCACAAAATGTTGTACGGAGGGCTGTTTGTGGCCCGTGGCCCGAGAGTTTGAGTTCCCTGTAGGTGTTATAAATATCCATTTAGAAGAAGAAAGGGAAAAAAGAAGAAAAAGGTAGCAAAACAAACAAAAAACAACAAAAGAGTAACAACAAAAAAACAAAAATAGAACAAAAAACAGAACCAGCAACTACCAAAAAACAAAAACAAACAAAAACAAAATAAAACAAACAAAACAGTCAAAAATCCAAATCAGCACTACTTAAAAAAATGGGTCGGGTGTGGGGGATGAGAGGATAGAAAAATTTCTGAAAGGGAGGGAGGAGGGTTAATATATTAGAGGGGATATATATATATATGTATATATATATATATATATGTATATGTATATACACTTTAGGCATGGATTGTTTACATTTTAGGTTTGGTAATCAGAGAGGAGTCCACATATAAACTCATGCCCACATAAAGACAGATATTAGTGTTCTATTCTTAGGTTTTTGTTGGAAGCCTGACTGTCATAGGCTGGGTTTGAGCTCTTAAGAAATAATTGAGTTAAGAAGAGATATAATTGGCTAAGATATAGATTAGGGGAGAAAGAAGAGGAAAACCAAAGATAAGAGAGAATAAAAAAGAAGAGTAAGAAAATATGGTAAAAATAAGTTAAAAATGATTGGGCCTGTGCGTCCTTATTATGAAAATGTTTTTCATTTTCAAGGCTCTTCATCACTGATGGGGGTGGGCTTTGCTAAATAAAGGTTTCAGGGTTATATAGTGGCTGGAGCTTTTTAGGATAAGCACAGTTTTCACGTCTAGAGCACTAACCAATGTGGTAGTGAGGACTATAAGATGTGGCTACCCTATATAGTATCATCTGCTGCATCTTAAGTGTAGAAGTGCCTTTTATAAGGAGCAAATGACAGTGGGGACTTTATTTATCATAGATTGAATTGATGAAGAAGAATAAAGGAGAGAGGAAAAGAAGTAGAGGGAAAAAAGATAAAGAGAGAGAAAAATGAAAAAAGGAAATAGTAATTTTCAAAAATGTGTTTGATGAGGCCAACCTGTAACCTGTAACTTAAGTCTGTGGTGCACAATTGACTCTTCCAGTGGTCTGAATGATCATATATTTTGGGTCCTAATAGAAGACATAAACAAAAGGAAGTAAGTAAATTAAGAGTATTTTGTGAGACATTGTCATAATAAGCACTGTATATGGTATAAGTATGATTGAACACTGAAATTTAAAATTAGGGTGTCCAACTTTTGTTTCCAAGGCACACTGTGAACAAAGAAACTGAAGGGTTATTTTATACTTGGTAAAATTAAGGCATTAAAACATATTGCTAGTAATCACTGCAGCGGGAGTCCTGGCTTCCAATCATATTTTGTACCTTGTTCTGTGGCTAAATACATTAGGACATTATTATAGACCTTTGTAGTTAGAGGTTGATTGCATACCTGTTCACTCTAAACTGCTGTTTTCATCATTGCTGGTTTCTTTAGGTTATGTGGGTATTCACGTCTTTGTGTTGTCCCCCTTCCACTTCGTTTAAACACTTCACCTCGTTATATGCTGGCACCTATGGTGTTTGGAGTTTTTACCCTTTCAACTCTTGTATATATTCATGAATTACTATATATAAATGTGGTATATGTTCTAAATACCTCAAAGAAGTACTATCATTTATATTTATCCATCTTTTAGCTTACTTCATTTAACATAATATTTTCAAGATCCGTCTATATTGCTGCAAAAATCCATGAATGTATCATTTCTAACTGCTATGTAGTATTACATTGTGTATAAAGCATATCTTCATGATCCATTCATCTGTTGTTGGACATCAAGGTTGCTTCCAAATCTTGGCCATTGTACTGAGTGCTGTGATAAATAGTGGACTGCATACATACTTGGGGATGAAAATTCTTCTGTCCTGGGATAGATACCCAGGAGTGTGATTGCTGAATTCAGCTCAATTCTGAGTTTACTAAGCACCCTCCATACTATTTTCCATGGGGATTGGACCAAGCAGTATTCCCACCAGCAGTGGATGAGAATTCCTTTCTCACCACATCCCTGCCAACAGAGATTGGTCCTATTATTTCTGATGTGTGCCATTCTCACTAGTGTTAGGTTATACCTCATTGTTGTCTTGATTTGGATTTCCCTAATGATGAGTGATGATGAAGATGTGTTCATGTGTCTCTTGGCCATCTGTCGGTCTTCCTTGGAAAAGTGTCTATTCATTTCTTCTCCCCATTTTTCTATGGCTTCATTAGGTGACAGAACTAGTTTTTTATCCAAGGGAACAAGGGAATGTGAAGAGACAGGACTTCAGGATCTCAAGGTTTTGAGTACAGCAAATATTCTAAATTCTGCTACGACCTTCTTGGGTTACAAATCCAATTCATGACTCCTGGTTTTCTGATCCTCAACAGAAAGCATCCCTTTTCATGGTATTCTCACATGTAAAAAGGATACAGTGATCATGACTTTGGAGGAAGCTCTGTATGCAATATTGTGTATAAATATGTGCTGATAGGACCTATGTTACTGTTTGCAGAAAAAAATATTAGCATCTATTTTATATATCATGTGATTTCATTTTAAGCTCCTCTTTTATTTCTTTATTTTGATTTTATACATTTCTATTTTATACTTCTTTTTAAAAACTTTCACCTGCTGGGACAGTACAGTAACAGTGAGTATTGCTTCAGCATGTGTACACTGGCTGGGATTGAGTTCAGGGCCTTCCCTTTGCATTGTGTGCTTTCTAAGCATTGAGCCAGATTCTGGATCCTTTTCCCTCAGACCACTTGTTACAGGCATCATCAATGCCTCATAAGTGGTGGCACCAAGTTAGAATTTCTGACTTTGATTGAGCTTGTGAGACAAACAACAGAAATCCATCAGCAGTATAGGTTCTAAGATAACACATACTTCATATCAAGTTTGCTGCTCACTTTAAAATTTGCGTTACTATATTAAATTGAAATAAATGTTTCTTATAACTTTTTCCAAAATTTTCCAGTTATGAATAATTTAAAATATATTAAAATAAACACTATCATTTTAGCCTAAACTAACAGAATTACTCCAACCCTTTCTCTGTTCAGACTTTGTCTGATGAACCAAAGATCCCTCTTTGAAACTCCAACAAATTCATTCTCTCACAACTGATAGATGGGCAGCACACTCACTTATCTAGGAGAACTTTTACAGCAAGTGTTGTTATATTTATTCCTCAATTTCCAAAGAAGAGCCTATTCTACACACACACACACACACACACACACACCACCCATTGTCACTGATCTTAGTACACAAATTGATACTATAGACTATTACTTTTCTATTGTCTTTTAAAAAATGTAAGTGTGGATAGCAGTAAATATTAATAGAAATGGTTTTCCATTTCAAGATGCACCGATCTTTATTTAAATTAGCATAAATATACTAACACTTTCTATCTAAATCAGCTGAGCCAACATTACTGAAAATATGGAACCCAAATTACAATCATTAAACTCAAAATATGTCTTTAAAAGATAGGTTGTTGGGTGGGTGGGAACCTGGGGTCACTGGAGGTAGAATTGGAGTAGGAATACTCTATCCCCTAAAGCTTTGTAAATCAATGGGTCTAATGTACTATGTTCTAGCAAAATCAAGTTGATTCTGATTTGTTTCCTTTTTTAATTAAAATATTATGGTTACACGATGGTTCACAATACAGTGTTTTCCACAGATGAAGTTGTTCATGAATGAGTTACAGTCATACAACATACAAAAACCTTGGGGCTGGAGCAATAGTTCACCAGTAGGGCATTTGCCTTGAACACAGCTGATCCAGGACAGATCTCAGTTCAATCCCTGGTGTCTCATCTGGTCCCTCAAGCCAGCAGCAATTTTTGAGTGCATAGCCAGAGTAACTCCCGAGTATCACTGGGTGTGGTCCAAAAACCAAAAAGAAAAAATAAACCTTCACCAGTGCACAATCCCACCATCAATGTCCCCCTTTTCTCTCTCATTTTCACTGATGCCTTCTTTCCTACCCCACCTGCCTCTGAGATAGGCATTTTACCTCAGTCTACCTCTCAATCAATCTCTCTTATTTTCTCTTTTTTGACACTGGGATTTGCACTATTATTAATAAAGTGTTGCCTTACATGTCACTTTTTCCTCTTTTAGCATTCAAGTCATGTCCGGAGTGAACAATTCCAACTATCACTTTCATAGTAGACACTTCCCTACTCAACTACACTCTGCTCTTTGTGTCAAGCATCTTACCATGGACTTGACCTACTAATCCTCATCTCCATTGTCTCTGAATATCATCACCACATTATCTCTTATTTTTCTCATATTGCATGGATGAGTGATATTATTCTGTTTATCCCTATCACTCTGACTCATTTTAATTAGCATAATCTCAACATCCATCTATGATGTTATAGAATGTATAAGTAAATTTTGTGACTAAATTTTTCCTAATGACCATATAGTATTTCATTGAGTAGATATGCCATGGTTTTTTTTTTTTAAAACTCATCTGTTGTAGAGCATCTGGGTTGCTTCCAGATTCTGGCTATTGCAAATAGTACTGCAATGAGCATAGGAGTGCAGAGGGAATTTTTATACTGCATTTTTTGCTCCTCGGCTGCTGTTGCTAGGAGTGGTATTATTGGACCATACAGAAGCTCAATTTTCAGACTTTTTTTTGAGGAATATTTATACTGTTTTCCAGAAAGGCTAGACTAGATGGCATTCCTAGCAGCTATGAATGAGAGCTCCTTTATCCCCACCTTCATGCCTGCACTTCTTTACAATGCATGCCAGCCTCTGTGGTCTGAGACTGTTGTTTTGATTTACATCTCCCTGATGATCAGAGATGTGGAGCATTTTTTTCATGTGCCTTTTGTCCATCTGTATTTCTTCTTTGAGGAAATATTTGTTAATTTCTTCTCCCCATATTTGGATGGTGCTAGATTTTTTTTCTTGTTACGTTCTGCCAATACCTGGTAGCTATTAGATATTAACCCTTTATCATATGGATATTGGGTGAAAACTTTCTTCTATTCAGTGGTTGGCCTTTATATTCTAGTCATTATTTCTTTTGAAGTGCAGAAGCTTATCAGTTTAACTTAGGCCCATTTATTTCTCTCTGCTTCCACTTGCTTGGATAATGGTGTTTCCTACTTGAAGATGCCTTTAGTTTCAATGTTTTGAAACATTGATGGAATATTTTGTCTATTTTCCTCTCTATATCTTATGGCTTCAGACTTGATATCAAGATCTTTAATTCATCTTGATTTGACCATTGTGTATGGTGTTAAAGAGAGGTCTGAGTTCACTTTTTTTTTCATGTGGTTGACAAGTTATCACAACGCCACTTGTTAAAAAGGCTCTTGCACGAGTTTGTGTTTTTTGGCCCTTTATCAAAGATTAATTGATTACATGTCTGGAGATCATTCTCTGAATACTCAAGTCTATTCCATTGATCTGAGGACCTGTCTCTTTTTTTTTCCAATACTGAGCTGTTTTTTTTTTGGGGGGGGGGGGCCACACACAGTGACACTCAGGGTTTGCTCCTGGCTATGCGCTCAGAAGTCGCTCCTGGCTTGGGGGACCATATGGGAAACCGGGGGGTCGAACCGCAGTCCATCCTAGGCTAGCGCAGGCAAGGCAGGCACCTTACCTCCAGCGCCACCACCCGGCCCCAGAGCTGTTTGAATGATTATTGCTTATAGTACAATTTAAAGTTGGGGAAAGAGATTCTTCCCATATTATTTTTCCCAATTTGTCTTAGATATTCATTGGTGTTTATTTTTCCAAATAAATTTCAGCAGTGTTTGATCCACTTCTTTGAAAATAGTGGATTATTCTTAGACAAATTGCTTCAATAATGTATGATGATTTGGGAAGTCTTGACATTTTAATGATGCTAATTCCCCAATCCATGAACAGGGTATATGTATACATTTCCTTGTGTCCTCTTTGATTTCTTGAAGCAATGTTTTATAGTTTTCTTTGGATAGGTCTTTTGCCACATTAGTTAAGTTGATCCAAGGAAAAAGCTCAACCACTTTTCCTTTTTGATATTCATGTTCTAAACTAAAAGTCTTCTACTCACTTTATTCCAGAAAGCTGCACGCACATATATCTGAACCTGTTTTTAGTCATGGAATAGACTGCTGCCCTTCAAAGTTGATTTTCCTTGCACTCTTAAGGGCTTCCTCCACTGTGATCATTTCCAGTTCTTATTGTTATTGTGGTTCCTCTGTGTTCTCTGGACAAGAATTAGAAACTAAAAGGAAGCAAAGTGATATGCATGATACCCTAAAAAAGGAGGGGGGGGTTGAAAGAGGAAAAGAGACAGGCTGGGGTGAGGGATAGAGAGAATAGAATGTAAAATGGGGAAATTTTATGCCCGGAAATGAATACTGGGAAGAAATGGCTGTTGGAACATTGTATGACTGAAGCTCAAGCATCAATAAGATTTTGACTCTGCATCTCATGGCAATTCAAAAGATGAATTAAATTAGCATTTTTGAATTTTTAAAATAAGATCGACTTCCACCATCTTATTTACTCTTCTCCTTTTCTCTTTTGTTGTATTTCTACTAGGTGAAGGAGGCTCTGTGGGAACAGCCCAGAAGCAATTTTATGGGCCACTTAATCTTCCAATGTTTTCTATCTCACAGAGGGCAATCAACCAGGTGTTCCTCTTGCTCTTCATGAGTAACTCAATTACAAAGAAAGAAATGGCTTTGGTTTGTTATTAATTTGGAAGTTATGTGCCTCTCACCCAGTAAGGAGTCATGACAGCTTCCGAGGCAGATGATCAGCAGACACTCCGTGTCCTGGATTTGGCACATCAGCTGTTCCTGAGAACATGTTGCCTCTGTCTGCACAGGACAGCTCCCTTGATGACCTACATAAGAGCTTCAGAGCATCTGAAGGGGAGGGACAATAGCTATCATGTTTTGGGTGCTCAAATGGGGATTGGAGACGCAATTAGGAAAGTGGCTTGACAAGGTTCATCTAAGTAATTTAGAGGTATACAGTACTGTTGACTGTAGCTCGGGTTCTTTCACTAAACAGCAGCATGGACAGTGGCCTACATAAGGTGATTCATTTTTCTGCATGTTTGTTTAATTTTGTTTTTAAGGGAGGGGTCACATCCACTGGTGCCCAGAACTTACTCTCTGCTCTGCTCAAGGATCATTCTTAAGGAGCTCAGAGGGCTATTTAAGATGTCTGGGATGGAACCTAGGTCAACTACAGGCAAGACAAGTAGCCTAATCACAGTATTATTGTTCTAGTCTCTGTACAGTGACTCAAACTCATTGAAGTATTTTTTATTTATGCAGTGAAACAGACTTTGGTTGCTTTTATTCTCCCTGGGCACACTATCCACAAATAACTGAAACAATTTTCCACCTAAGTATTCTCACTGTGAATTTGCCATAGCCCCATGTGAAGTAATTTTTTTATTCTCTTAAATGTGGGCTGCTTTTGATAACTTGTTTATATTAGTAGAGTCTGGGAGTATATGATTAATGATGTTTAAGACTTATTCAAAAAGATCTTTGAATTTTCCTTAGGATTCTCACCCTTCAAAGGTTTGTTACATGTTACTTCTTAAAATGTTCCCTCTCTGTGTCCAGCTGCCTTTATATGAAGATTCTAACTCACAAGGTAGCCTGGTTCTAGTTAAAATTTCTAACTAAGCTCATTGTGAAAATCTCCTCAGCCACTAACGCATAAAATAAAAAAGCCAACTCTAGTTACTGGTCACTAGATCTTCTAAGCTGGGAGAAGGACTATTTTGAAAGATAAAAATAATTTCCACAGTATGAGATGCTGGAATAGCTTTTTCTGGACCTTTCACATTTCTGCATGAAAGTAGATGCATTGACTTCCTTTGTTCCAGACTACCTTGTACAAGATGATTTTACCATGAGCTATCACAGGGGAAAAAGACTATGCCTCCCTGCGAAGCCAAGCTGGTGTGCTTACCTATAATTCTGGAAGACTGTACCCAAGATGGTAGGTATTTATTGAAGAGAGGCTGTGTTATAAGATAAATAAGTCTACCTCTCCTCATCACAGCAAAGTCTCCTCTCTGTGAGTGCAGGCTTCACCTGTTCACATTTCTTTTTTATTCTTTTAAATGCCTTGATTACAAACATGATTGTGGTTGGGTTTCAGTCATGTAAAGAACACCCTCCTTCACCAGTGCAACATTCCCATCACCAATGCTCCAAATCTCCCTCCTCCCCACCCCACCCCAACCTGTACTCTAGACAGACTTTCTACTTCCCTCATTCATTCACATTGTTAGTTCTCAAAGTAGTTATTTCTCTAACTGCACTCATCACTCTTCATGGCGAGCTTCATATTGTGAACTGGACCTTCCAACCCTCCTCTCTTTTGTCTCTGAAAATTATTGCAAGAATGTCTTTTATTTTTCTTAAAACCCATAGATGAATGAGACTATTCTACATCTATCTCTCTCCCTCTGACTTATTTCACTCAGCATAATAGATTCCATGTACATCCATGTATAGGAAAATTTTATGACTTCAATCTCTCCTGACAGCTGCAATAATATTCCATTGTGTATATGTACCACAGTTTCTTTAGCCATACATCAGTTAAAGGGCATCTTGGTTGCTTCCAGAGTCTGGCTATTGTAAATAGTGCTGCAATGAATATAGATGTGAGGAAGGGATTTTTGTATTGTATTTTTGTGTTCTTAGGGTATCTTCCTAGGAGTGGTATAGGTGGACCATATGGGAGCTCAATTTCCAGGTTTTGGATTAATCTCCATATTGCTTTCCATAACAGTTGAACTAGACAGCATTCTCACCAGCAGTGGATAAGAATTCCTTTCTCTCCACATCCCGCCAGCACTGCTTGTTCTCATTCTTTGTGATATGTGCCAACCTCTGTGGCGTTAGATGGTACCATATAGTTGTTTGGATTTTAATCTTCCTGATGATTGGTGACGTGGAGTGTTTTTTCATGTGCCTTTTGGCCATTTGTATTTCTTTTTTGTCAAAGTGTCTGTCCATTTCTTCTTCCCATTTTTTCATGGGATCAGATTTTTTTTCTTGTAAAGTTCTGTCAGTGCTCTGTATATTTTGGATATTAGTTGCTTATCTGATGGATATTGAGTGAATAGTTTCTCCCACTCAGTGGCTCTTGTATCCTGGGTACTATTTCCTTTGAAGTGCAGAAGCTTCTCAGTTTAATATATTCCCATCTGTTTATCTCTGTTTCCACTTGTTTGGAGAGTGCAGTTTCCTCCTTGAGGAATAGACTCAATGTCATGAAGTGTTTTTACCTACATGTTGTTTTATATACCTTATGGTATCGGACTGATATCAAGGTCTTTAATTCATTTGAATTTTACCTTTGTACATGATCTTAGTGGGGGTTTAAGGTTGCTATTTTGCAAATAGCTAGCCAGTTGTGCCAACTCCACCTGTTGAAGAGGCTTTTCTTCCTCCTTTATCAAAAATTAGGTGCTTGTATGTCTGGGGAACATTTTCTGAGTGCTCAAGCCTATTTCACTGATCTGAGGGTCTGTCTTTATTCCAATATTATGCTGTTTTGATAACTATTGCTTTGTAGTACAGTTTAAACTTGTGGAAAGTAATGCCTCCATTATTCCTTTTTTCAAGGAGTGCTTTAGCTATACGAAGGTGTTTATTGTTCCAAATAAATTTCAGAAGTGTTTGATCCACTTCTTTGAAGAATGTCATGGGTATCTTTAGAGGGATCACATTAAATCTGTATAATGCTTTGGGGGAGTATTGCCATTTTAATGATGTTAATCCTGCCAATCCATGAGTAGGGTATGTGTTTCCATTTCCGTGTGTCCTCTCTTATTTCTTGGAGCAGGGTTTTATAGTTTTCTTTGTATTGGTCCTTCACGTCTTTAGTCAAGTTGACGCCAAGATATTGAGTTCGTATGGCACTAATTTGAACAGGGTTGTTTTCTTAATGTCCATTTCTTCCCTATCATTATTGATGTATAAAATGGCCATTGATTTCTGTGTGTTAATTTTGTAGCCTGCCACCTTGCTAAATGAATCTATTGTTTCTTTTTTAATTATTTGGTTTTTGGGCCACACCCGGCGGTGCTCAGGGGTTACTCCTGGCTGTCTGCTCAGAAATATCTCCTGGCAGTCACGGGGACCATATGGGTCACCAGGATTCGAACCAACCACCTTTGGTCCTGGATCAGCTGCTTGCAAGGCAAACACCGCTGTGCTATTGTTTCTAGAAGCTTTTTGGTAGAGTCTTTAAGGTTTTCTAAGGATAGTATCATGGCTGCAAACAGTGAGATCTTGACTTCTTCCTTTCCTATCTGAATTCCCTTGATATCTTTTTCTTGCCTAATCTCTATAGCAAGTACTTCCAGTACTATGTTGAAGTGGAGTGGTGAGAGAAAACAGCCTTGTCTTGTACCAAAATTTACAGGGAAGGCTTTTAGTTTTTCTCCATTAAGGATAATATTTG
Organism: Crocidura indochinensis; assembly: GCA_004027635.1. Classification (NCBI taxonomy): domain Eukaryota; kingdom Metazoa; phylum Chordata; class Mammalia; order Eulipotyphla; family Soricidae; genus Crocidura; species Crocidura indochinensis. The sequence continues at coordinate 27,459 of PVKC010007640.1, forward strand.
CCATTGGCTTGTGGTAGATGGCCTTAACTATATTGAGAAAGGTTCTTTTCATTCCCATCTTACTGAGAGTTTTTTTCTTTTATCAAGACTGGATTTGGACCTTATCAAATGCTTTCTCTGCATCTATTGATATGACCATGTAATTTTTATTTTTCTTGTTGTTGATGGTGTGTGTTATGTTGATAGATTTACGGATGTTAAACCATCCTTGCATTTCTGGAATGAAACCTACTTGATCATAGTGAATGATCTTCTTGATGAGGCATTGGATCCTATTTGCCAGTATTTTGTTGAGGATCTTGCATCTGTGTTCATCAGGGATACTGGTCTGTATCTTTCTTTCTTTTTTTTTTTTTTTTGGCAACATCTCTGTCTGGTTTTGGTATCAAGGTGATGTTGGCTTCATAAAAAGCTGTTTGAAAGTGTTCCCATTTTTTCAATTTCATGAACAAGCCTGGCTGGGATTGGTAGTACTTCCTCTTGAAAGGTTTAAAAGAATTCATTAGTGAATCCATCTGGGCCTGGGCTTTTCTTTTGGGGCAGAAATTTGAATACCATTGTAATTTCCTCAGTAGTGATGGGGTGATTAGATATGCTACATCCTCCTTACTCAATGGTGGAAGGTTATGAGTCCATTTCTTCCAGGTTCTCATGTTTAGTAGCATAGAGTTTCTTGGATCTCTGCAATGTCTGTAGTGATCTCCCCCCTTTTCATTTCTAATGCAGGTTATCAAATTTCTCTCTCTTTTTTTGTGAGTTTTGCCAGTGGTCTATCACTCTTGTTTACTTTTTCAAAAAACCAACTTCTGCTTTTCTTGATCTTTCAGATTGTTTTTTGTGTTTCCACTTCATTGATTTCTGCTCTCAGCTTTGTTATTTCCTTCTGTCTCCTTCTCTTAAAACATCTAATCTTAGGAAAATAGGAAGATGATAAAATATTGATACTCAAACTGAATGCTGTGTCACTGTGACTAATAAATTCCTTTTTCTCAGATTCTCAGTCTCTTTTATGTATCCACAAAACTGTAATAAGTTAGATTATTAGTTTTTAACTTGAATTGCAGGTAAGGACGAGAAAGATAGGATGCTTGCTTTGCACTTGACTGATACATATTCAACTCCTGGCATCCTATAAAATACTCTGAGTACCACCAGGGTAATTACTGAATGAACTTCCTGGAGTAACCCCTGAGAATCACCAGATGTGGCTCCAAAATAGAACAAAAAAAAAACTCTTTAGATCTTGGGCTGAAGAGATAGGACAGTGGTAAGGGTGTTTGCCTTGCATGTAAACTACCTGGGTTCAAGCCTCACCATTACATAGGGCCTCCAGAAAACTGCTAGAGTACAGAATCAGGATTAAGTTCTGTGTACAGCCCAGTGTATGAAGAAAAAAGATAAAATAAAAAACTCAGTTCTTTCTCAGTTTTGATACTCTCATTTTTTTTTGGGGGGGGGTCACACCCGGCAGTGCTCAGGGGTTACTCCTGGCTCCATGTTCAGAAATTGCTCCTGGCAGGCACGGGGGACCATATGGGGCACCGGGATTCCAATCGATGACCTTTTGCATGAAAGGCAAACACCTTACCTCCATGCTATCTCCCGGGCCCCTTGATACTCTCGTTTAAATTCACTTTCTTTTTCTTTCTTTTTTTATAGGAGACATCAACTTTATTCAGGCCCTAGACACCACATTTGGCCTTTAATCTTAAACCTTTTATTTCTTTATTTATTTTTATTAATATTTTTATTTAAACA